>JAENPR010001521.1:0-142988 GCA_018135685.1 Themeda triandra | reverse complement strand
GCCCACCATGGGAGGGGACGGCAACTTTAGCACGTCCAGCCTCTTCGCCGCCGACTGCGCCGTGTCGCGTTTTGCGACTGGCGCTGGTCGCCGTGACGACGATGGCGTTGCTATGGTGTAAGACCTCATCGCTGGCATCACCTGTGCCAGTGGCATCATTGGCCAAGGCGTGGTCTGCAAGATGTAACCAAGCAAGGTGTGCTTCTACTTATTTATTATACGCCGACGAAAGCACGAGAGTTGAATAAATTATGATTGATGTTGTCGGAGTTTGTACTATTACATAAGCAGTAATAATCAACACTACCGGAAACGGCTTCTTTTCCGACGGCCAGAGTCTTTGCCGATGGCCAACGAATAAGCCATCGGCAAGGAACATCCTTTGCCGATGACAAAGGCCCGCCAAATCTTTGCCGACGGTCCAGCCATCGGCAAAGATAGGCCACGGGCAAAGGCATTCTTTGCCGAAGGCCGGGCTGTCGGCAAAGAAAGGCTATCGGCAAAGCCAGCCTTTTTCGACGGCCGTGTCATCGGCAAAGCGCGGCCATCGGCAAAGCAGGCCCAGGGCAAACGGCGGCCGACGCCGTGCCCTTTGCCGATGGTCGTGCCGTCAGGCCGTCGGCAACGCCCTGCCACGTGGCGGCCTGAGGGGCGGCTAGACCCACCTCCTTTGCCGACGGCCACGTGGGCCGGCCATCGGCAAAGGGTCTTTGCCGATGGCCTTTTAAGGCCGTCGGCAAAACCTTTTTTTTTGTTTTTTTCTTCCCTTTTTTTTTCTGGTGCCTTCCTAAACCAAATATAATCCACCTCCAAAAGTTGCAACAATTTTGAGTTTTTTAGCTATATTTCATTAATTATTTCTTTCTTTGAATTTTTTAAAGCGACTCCAAATTTGAACTGCAGGTACATGAAATAATAAAACTTTTTCATTCGAAACATGGTATTCATGATGCTCGGAGTATGTTCATGCCGTATCCAGGAACTCGCATGTAGTTACGACCATGTTGGCGTCGTAACATGGGGAGTTACGTGCACGGAAAGTGTTTTTAAATTATATAAAATCCAAACGAAGTCCGAAATTGACGAAACTTGACGAGTTGTGTTGTCATCACATTTGGAGACCGTGGTAAAAAATTGTGAAAGTTTTGAGCAAGTGGTGACGTCGGATGGCCAAAACCCAGACATCTCCACATGTGATCACTTGTGATCACATGTGGAGATGTCTGGGTTTTGGGCATCCGACGTCACAACTTGCTCGAAACTTTTTGAATTTTTTACCACGGCCTCCACATGCGATGGCGAGACAACTCGTCAAGTTTCATCAATTTCGGAATTCGTATGGATTTTTTATAATTTTGAAACACTTTTCACGCACGTAACTCGTCATGTTACGACACCAACATGGTTGTAATTTGATGCGAGGTCCTGGATACTGCCGCAACATACTCCGAACATCATGAATAGGATATTTTGAATCAACAAATTCCATTATTTCATGTACCTGCAGTTCAACTTTAGAGTGGTCGGAAAAATTCAAAGAAACAGAAATAATTAATGAAATATAGCAAAAAAACTCATAATTGTCCCAACTTTTGAAAGTGGGTTGTATTTGTTGTAGGAAAGCACCAGAAAAAAACTGGGAAGAAAAAAACAAAAAAATCATTCTTTGCCGACGGCCTGAGCTGGCCCTCGGCAAAGAGTCTTTGCCGACGGCCGGCCCAAGTGGCCATCGGCAAAGGAGGTGGGCCTGGTCGCCCCTCAGGCCGCCACGTGGCACACCTTTGCCGACGGCCAGGGCCGTCGGCAAAGAATTTCTAAAAAAAAAGTGGAGATAAGGCCCGGCCCGCTCCTCCCGGCCAAACCCTACCGCAACAGCGCCGCCCTACCGCTCCTCCACTCGCCCGCGTCGCCCCCGACCGCAACAGCGCCGCCGTCGCCGCCATTTCTGCCGCCGCCGCGCCGCCTCCTCCTCCGCTGCTCGGCCAGCCGCACTCGAGCACCACCACCGGCGCAGCTAGGAGACCGAGCCGCAGGAGGTAGGAGGAGGAAGAGATGGGAGGAAGAAGAAGAAGGGGGGAAGAAGAAGCAGGGGGAGGAGGAAGAGAAGGGAGGAAGAAGAAGAGGAAGGGGGAGGAACAAGAAGGAGAAAGAGAAAGAAGAAGAAGGAGAAGGGAGGAAGAAGGAAGAAGAAGGAAAAAGAAGAAGGAAGAAAGAAGAAGGAAGAAGAAGAAGAAGGAAGAAAAAAGAGAAGGAAGAAGGGGAAGAAAAAAGAAGAAGAGGGAGAAGGAAGAAGAAGGAGAAAGAGAGGAGGAGAAGGGGAGAGGGTGAGGAGGTGCCTCGACCGTCTTCTTCGCGTGTACGTCCCGCCGACACCTCCACCGTCGTCGAACCGGCTACGAGAGCAAGGTATATGAACCCCTTATCTTCTTGTCGGCCTTCGTGCCGTTGTGATGTCGGGCTTCGTGCCGCTGTGCTTATCGGCCTTCGTGCCGCTGTGCTTATCGATCTTCGCGCCGTTGTGGTTATCGGCCTTCGTGCCGTGGTGGTTATCGGCCTTCACGTCGTTGTTTTTTGCAGGTTTTGGACACCTCCGCATGCAGGGGAGGTGCTGTTGAAATTTTCAGTGGATACTAACTTTTTTTGTTCTTTTGGTAGTCCGAGGACCTGTGGGAGGTACTTGGTGACCCCAACCGTCTTCGTGGGCGCTGCGGGTCTTTTTCTACCGCGTCGACTCTCCACCGGCCCGCTACTCACCTCTGCGCCGCCACCCTAGGTATAAATCACCTCTGTTCCTTATAGTTGTTGTTAGTAGATCGCGTAACCGAGTTAGGCGTCTCCGGTACGAAAGGGATACACGGTCATTGGTATGCGGATCAGTGCATATCTGCGACGGTATCTCTTTCGGATTGTCCATGTTTTTTTGGACATCATGGATATATTTGTGGCTAACCGAGATGCCACGCAAGTTTATTACCTCCCATGGGCAAACCAAAATGACAAGGGTCTTGCGGGTTGGAGCATTGTGCAGTTGGTATCGCCACGCGGTAAAGCGGCTGTCCCGAACGATGATGATTACAACTTTGACCCAAGGATAGATGAGTTCTAGCAACCTGAGGAGCTAGAAGGTAGGTTGAAGATAGACATTCTTTCGCTGATGGGTATGGAAGTAAACAACGACATCGATGAGGACGAGGGTGATGAGGTGCACGATGCTAAGGACTTATGAATCCTTGATGAATGGCAGATGCGACGCAATGTAGTTGTTGAGGATGATGTAGAGCCTGATGATGATGACTTAAGAGAGCTGGACAATATTGATAGTGATGACGACAGTACTGATGATGACGACGAGCGCTCGCCAGCAATATTGCCGTTCGCAGAGATAATTTCTAATTCATGTAATACTATATTATTATTATTACCTTGCAATTATGTTTCTTTACAAGTACTTGTAATTTATTAATACTAACTGTTTTAATCTTTGTCATTGCAGGCACTCGACAAAATGCCGGGCGAAGGGCGGCCGCGACGAAACGTTAACTCACGATACATGGCAGCGCCCGACCAGCACGAGGAGCGCGTGGCGGCGAACCACCACGAGGATGAGGCGGGCTTCGACGAGGAGCTTGACGTGGAGCCATTGACCAGTAGGGGTGGGAGGCCCCCAAGCGGACGGCACCGCACGCCGTCGAGGAGGCTGTTCAAGAAGGCCTCCCAGCAGGGGGCGACGACGGCGACGACCTCGGTTGCGGCGACGAGCAGACAGCGGGCACCTCGACTTCCTCAGCTTCAGGCAAGCCCTACCAGCGTAGGCCCACTAGGCTCCCTGACCACCTGCCAGCCCCTGACGACCACCCGGTGATTCGGCCCGCGGGCAAGTAAGTAACCATTGTTGATTTCTCTACTTGTTCATATGACATTTTTAAATTCAAACTGTATACTAACAATTGTTGTTAACAACTCGTGCAGGGGCTGGGCAAAGGTGATGAAAAAGGGCTGTTCACGCCATGCCACTAGCATCCAGGGCCTGCTGATTAAAAAGCACTACCCTGGCTTGGTCACCGTCGAGGGTAGGCAGATCGTGCCCGAGAAATGGCACCACTTCTCCCACGCCAAGGACGTCGAAACTGACGAAGTCCTTGCTGACAAGATCAAGAGAGAGTTCTAGGTGAGCCTTTGCATCGCACCGCATATCTCAATACTACGCATTCGTTGGACTTTTTTCAAATAATGAAATGATGTTTGGTGCCTGTGTGCAGTTGTACTTCTAGTTGGAGGAGGGGCAGGACCTCGGGCGGGCGTCGTGGCAGCAGGACTTGGTGTGCGTTGACCGGCTCAAGGACATGTACCACGAGGTGCGTACCCAGGCCGTCATCAGCTACTACGCCAACGTGAAGAAGGAGAGGGTAGATAAGCTGCAAGTCAGGGAGATGCTATGTCAAGAGGAGACCGACCTCACCGAGGAGCAGTACATGCAGGTAATCAAGTAGGAAACATCCGTTATAATTTCTTACATGACATATTCAATTTATTATCTAGAATATCAAATACTTGAATGTCATGCAGATGCCTTCGGGCTGGTGCAGCAAGTACGAGGACTGCTGGCGTGCAATTGTCAAAGGGTGGCGTACGTCGGCGGCGTACGAGGAGCGCAGACAACATCGGGCGAAACGCAAGGCAGAGATCGATAGGTCAGGGGTCTCACACCACCAAGGGAGCCAGATCCTACCAGAGTTCATGGACAGATGGGTATGCTTCTGTTGATGCATTTGTTATAGCGCTCAATTGTCACTACTTGTAACCATGTTTGTGTTTTCCTCGCAGTCGGAGACGCATGGTGGGCAGCAAATCACCGAGTTCACAGGGTACGTCCTTGCTCACATTGGCAAAGCGACAGCGCCCTCCACCGTCTACAGCTCGTCGCACGGGCCCGAGGCGTATACCAACCCGAACGTCTACAACAAGCTCACCCAGTACGCCGCCGCAGCTCTCGAGCGCCATGGCGCTGACTACGACCCCACCACCGAGCCCCTAGACACTAACCTCATGATGAGGTTGGGAGGAGGGAAGCAGCACGACCGGTACTTTATGGCCAACAGCGCCATCGACCCGTCCTCTGTTTAGACGCTGAGTGAGATCCATAAAGAAGACTGGTGAAGGGACGGATCGCAGATCCCCATAGCGCCTCGGCAGCCGAGCAGCGCGTAGATGATGACGGCACTTCAGGTAAGTGCAGTTTCATTCGTCGTTCACTCATTTCACACATGATGTACATTTGCTTCACATACCATCAACCATGCGTGTGCAATATTGCAGGCCGCGGTCGAACAGCTGCAGGCCAGCTAGGCAGTCCAGGTGGCGAGGGAGGAGCAGCGGGAGGCAGCCCATCAGCAACAGTTGGCGGCAGTTGCGCTACACTACCAGCATTCGCTGACAGACCTGACCGGCTACTTCCGGTCACAGATCCCGGGACTGCAGGAGCCTCCTGCCTCGATCTTCGCTCCACCAACAGTTCCACTGCCTATTCCTGTACTTGGTCCGGTGAGTATATTGCCTGTTGCTTTACCTTGTGCGGCCATCCTGCAGGTACTAATTACATCACTTGGCCTTTGTGCAGACACCGTCGGCGGGTTCGAACCGACTCCAGGTGTCAGCCCTCCACTAGGTCCTTCTCCACCCCACGGCTGGACACCTTACCAGACCTTCCCCACGCAGCAGTGCGGCTGGCCTCCACCGTCGCAGGGGCACTTGGGGCCTGTAAGCTTCCAGTGGCCGCAGTAGGGGCACTATTGGCCGCCGCAGCCGCATCCGAGTTGGTCTGCGTGGGAGCAAGGTGGTGGGAGCTCTGGGAACCCTGGGGACGGCGCCTCGAGCTAGGTACCTTCACTTCTCGCTTTTGGACCTTGTTGTGGCACGTCAGACATGTTTTGCCGATGTTGGACATGTATGGATGACTTTCGACATGTATGGATGACTTTGGACATGTATGGATGATTTTGGACATGTTATATGTAGTTTGGACATGTATCGGTGAATTTGGACATGTTATATGAATTTGATGCTGAAATGTGATTCAAATGGTATATTATTGCGAATATATGAGATGAAATGTGGGTTATATGCTATATATGCGATGAAATATGGTGCAAATGCAAGAAAACGAAAAAAAACAAAAAAAATTCCCGGCTTGCCGATGGCGGCGTCGACAAAGGCCGGGCTCTTTTGTCGGCAAAGCCCGGCTTTGCCGACGGCTGCCCTTTGTCGGCAAAGTGACCAAAACTTTGCCGACGGCCGGTCATCGGCAAAGCCGGTTTTCGGTTTGGGTCATCGGCAAAGCCGGTTTTCGGTTTGTTTTTTTAAAAAAAAAAAACCGGCTTTGCCGATGGCCGGCCGTCGGCAAAGATTTTTTGAAAAAAATAATAAATCTTTCCCGACGGCAGCGCCACATCAGGCCGTCGGCAATGGGTGCCGTCGGCGTGACGGCGCATGGGCTGACGTGGCGCCTTTGTCGATGGCTGACGTGGCCATCGGCAAAGCTTTGCCGATGGCCGACACGTGGCCATCGGCAAAGCTTTGCCGATGGCCTGACACGTGGCCATCGGCAAAGCTCCCTTTGCCGTTAAAATCTTTGCCGATGGGGCTTTGCCGATGGCCACGTCGGATTGCCATCGGCAAAGCCTTTGCCGATGGCATATTTGGCTTTGCCGACGGTGGCCGGCCATCGGCAAAGCCGCCGGATCCGGTAGTGCAAGGAATCCTATCCTATGACATTCACACAGCAATAAGGTGTGGCTATTGGTTCTAGAGAAGCCACTTTTTTTTGACAATGTAGAGAGGCCACGTTTAACCCGGTAACTGATAACCGAACCGAACCGAAATGTCAGTTTTTCAGTTTTTTTGGTATGATTTCGGGTTTGAATGTGAGAATATTGGTTTATGGCTTCGGCTTCAGTTTTCACCTCAAACCGAACCAATTAACCGATTAAACCAAATTGTCATGTGAACTCCACATCACTTCGGTGCTTCTCCAAAACGCACATCACCCCTCGGACCATTTATCGTGCCTCCAAGCCTCTTAGCAATGCCACCCCTCCACCTTGGAGTGGCCGAGCCAACTCACTCTACCGCACAGGCCACAACCCCCAAAACCAAACCCTAACCTTATCTAGGAAGGCTTGGGCGGCGGCGCATCCGTGAGCTTCACGGCGCGGGGTTGTGACACGCAATGGTGGACGTGAGCTAGAGGAGACGACCTAGCGCGCAGCACGCGGCGCAGGTCGCCAGGAGGAGGAGGAGGAGGCAAGTCGTGATGCGTGGGATGATATGCAAGTGGAAGGAGGCATGGAGGCGAGCTGCCGGCGGGCGCGAGACACAAGCAAGGTCCACGAAGGGAGCGGCCAAGCACCGGTTCTCGTCAAATTCTTCAATTGTTCTTGTTCTCAACTTTTGATTCGGTCGGTTCAGTTGTAACTGAAAAACCGAGAGATAATACCAAAACTGAACCTATCGGTTTTTGATTCTAAGATCAACAGAATGGTTCCTGGCTGGACGAAACCGAAGCATTCAAAACCGATGAAATTGAACTAAACTCTAGGTTTAAATCAAACGTCCAGTCTGACATTGTTTGAGGAATTCATTTTTTATTTATAGTACCAATTATATATGTGACATTCTTCACAATATTTATTGGGTCTACATGCGTTGCTAACCGCGCACAAGACCCCCCTCCCTCCGTGCCGGAATCGAAGAAGAATGGGGGGGAGGGGGGAGCGGGCGCGCAGTGCCTAATTCCATTTTGGCGATCGATCGCCCATATGAAATTAAGCGAATGATTAGCCCATCGCACATCAGACTGTAGTGTGACACTCATCTCTAGTTGTGATCTTCGTGGTCATGTCAGCTTATAAAAGTACAATACATTTATTTCAAAATGCTATAACTCCCGATCAGTGAATCTGATTTTAATTCCGTTTTTACCGGTGTGTTCTTCACGACAAGTCAAACAAAAGTAGACCTCACTTGCATATAGAACAATTTTTCTAGTACTAGTTTATGAGTATTATCTTATGACATATAACTTATGTATATAAGTTGTATTGAATAACTTATGCACACTGTGTAGTACCAATTTTTCTAGTTGGATCCATTTGGTGGCATGGCTACACCTGCAGCTATACATAAAAGCTATGCGTATAACTTTGTCAAGTAGTAAGTTACATGTAAAAGTTATGTGCATAACTTTTGTCACATTGATGGTCATGTATATAAGCTAGAGCTATAAAATATACGTATAAGTTATATGTAAACATTTATGCGTCTAACTTTGTAACTCTCCATTTTTTTTTTTGCTAAAAGTAGAAAACATTCCCAAAAATGGAATGTTGCAAAATTTTTTTGTTTACCAAAAATGGAAAGTTGTGGGATGTCTGAAATCGTTCACTTTGACTTTGTTTGGGTAAATGGTCGCCAACTAGCACAATCGCGAGCAGTGGGCCGAGCGGGCAGTTGTGAGGTCACCGTGACCGGTGCGGTGGATGAGTCAGCGACACATATGGCGGTTAGGGTTAGGGATGGCTGGCTGATGAGGCTTTAGTTTGAGAATCTCCCCGACTATAGATTGTTGGCCGGCCAACGGGGGTGGCGGTGGTGACGTAGCGATGATGGCAGGTTGGTCGGCGGTGAGAAAGATGGTGGCGCTGCCGAGCGGGCGGGGTAGGACAACCGGATGAGTGAGATAAGCAGTTGAGGCGGGCACCAGTGAGGTTAGGGGAAGGCGCATTCATCCGGCGGGGGTGGTTGGTATGCGGGGAGGTCGCTAGATGAAGCCAACAGGTATGGAAACGACTAAAATGCTTATGGACGGCTACTCCAAGAGTAGAAACAAATTGAACCTGAATGCACGTTTTTTCGTTCTTTTCATTCAATGGAAGTAACGATTTGTGTAGTCAAGACGAGGATAAGATTCCACTATGCAAATACTACTCCAACTCCATCTTTCCCTCAAATGAAAGCCCACTTTGATTCGTCCTCAATCTAGATGAATATATAGGACAATAATGAGACTGCTAAGTATACGTGTCAGCGTACATAATCAGGAACAGGCGACACGTCTAGCATCTAAGCAGCGTATCGTAATTGGGGTTAATTTGCGCGCTTGATTGAGTAGGCTCACGCAGTCAAGCACATGTGACATGTCTAGCACTCGTCTCCTTTTGAAGGAATGGGCAAATGTACGCAGCCGTCCCTGTGTGGTTAGAGCAACCCCAAGATATTCTGTTTCTATCGTTCCTTATTGATACAAATAGAGATTTTAGATGAAAAAAAAAACCTTCAACAGGTTGATTTAGTTCGATATTTCAATATTATCATCCTCTATTAACCCAAAATAAAGAGCGAGATTGGCCATTTTAGATTGCGGAAAGGATATGAAAAAATCATTAGAGGTTGGAAAGATATATAGAGAACGATCTTGATTCACATGACTCTTGAAATGATGATTTACTGGGTAATGAATTAAAAAGACTCTTGGAGATGTTCTTGTTGATTAAGTAGAAAAAGCTCAGCTTAGGTAACCTACACTTCAATTTATAATCGCTTTGGCAATCTTCAAATCAAGTGTTTTTAAAATTTATCTTGCACCAAATAACGTACACTTACGAAATTTAGCATCTAAGCAGCCCTAGCAGCCTGACCCTGAAAACCAGCTACAACGAAGGAAAAGAAAATGGTTCAGAGAACTTGAAAGGCCCTGCACAACGTACACGTCAGTCTAAATGAGTTGGATATACACATGAAACTATGCCACGCAAAGCCACATTTCAGGCGGTAGCAAGCTAGCAAGGCTGCCAAGGCATATAGCAGGCCGGTAACCAGGCATCTTCAGATATACACTACATGGACATGAAGCTCAGCCGCCTATAAATCACCTAGGAATTGTGCATGGATCTCATCCCATCTCACTGCACTCACCGGTCACCTGATCGAGAAGTCCCAAGTCGCTACAGCTAGCGCACTCAGTCGTCGTGCAAATGGCCAGGCTGGGTGCACTGCTCCCGCTGGCCTTGGCGGCCGTCCTCCTGCTCGCCCACCGCTGCGCCTTCCGACAGGCCACCCAAGGCGCAGGGTCCCAAGCCGCACAAGGAAAAGGAGAAGCCCAAACCCATGAAGGTGAAGTGCCACCACCGTAAGCTCTACCCTTACTGCCCGGCGAAGCCGATGGAGTGCCCCGCCGCGTGTCCCCAGTCATGCTTCGCTGACTGCAGCTCCTGCAAACCCGTCTGCGTGTGCAGCGTGCCCGGGGCGTGCGGCGACCCACGCTTCATCGGTGGCGACGGCAACACCTTCTACTTCCACGGCCGGCGTGACGCCGACTTCTGCCTGCTCTCGGACCGCGACCTCCACATCAACGCGCACTTCATCGGCAAGCGCGGCGCGGACGGCATGTCGCGGAACTTCACTTGGATCCAGGCCATCGCCGTGCTCTTCGACGGCCACCAGCTCTATGTCGGCGCCAAGAAGACCGCCGCTTGGGACGACGACGTGGACCGCATGGAGATCACCTTGGACGGCGAGCCCGTGAGTCTCCCGGACGGGGTCGACGCCACGTGGACGTCCGGCGCCGTGCCGGCGCTGTCCATCACCCACACCAGGGCCGCCAACGGCGTGCTGGTCGCGCTCGACGGGAAGTTCAGCATCAGGGCCAACGCCGTGCCCATCACCGAGGAGGAATCGAGGGTGCACCGGTATGGCGTAACTGAGGACGACTGCCTCGCGCATCTTGACCTGGCCCTCAAGTTCGACGCGCTCACAGTCAACGTGCACGGAGTGGTCGGCCAGACGTACCGCCCCAACTACGTGAACCGGTTCGATGTCAAGGCATCCATGCCCACCATGGGAGGGGACGGCAACTTCAGCACGTCCAGCCTCTTCGCTGCCGATTGCGCCGTGTCGCGTTTTGCGCCTGGCGCTGGTCGCAGTGACGACGATGGCGTTGCTATGGTGTAAGACCTCATCGCTGGCATCACCTGTGCCAGTGGCATCATTGGCCAAGGCGTGGTCTGCAAGATGTAACCAAGCAAGGTGTGCTTCTACTTATTTATTATACGCCGACGAAAGCACGAGAGTTAGATAAATTATGATTGATGTTGTCGGAGTTTGTACTATTATATAAGCAGTAATAATCAATGAATCCTATCCTATGACATTCACACAGCAATAAGGTGTGGCTATTGGTTCGAGAGAGGCCACGTTTAACCCGGTAACTGATAACCGAACGGAACCGAAATGTTAGTTTTTCAGTTTTTGGTTCGTTTTCGGGTTTGAATGTGAGAATATTGGTTTACGGCTTCGGCTTCAGTTTTCACCTCAAACCGAACCAATTAACCGATTAAACCAAATTGTCATGAACTCCTCTTCACTTCGGTGCTTCTCCAAAATGCACAACACCCTTCGGCCCATTTATCGCGCCTCCAAGCCTCTTAGCAACGCCACCCCTCCACTTTGGAGTGGCTGAGCCGACTCACTCTTACCGCACTTAGCAACGCTACCCCTCCACCTTGGAGTGGCCGAGCCCACTCACTCTTACCGCACAGGCCACACCCCCCAAACCAAACCCTAACCTTCTCTAAGAAGGCTTGGGCGGCGGCACATCCGTGAGCTTCACGGCGCGATGTTGTGACACGCAGAGCAGGAGGTGAGCTAGAGGAGATGACCTAGCGCGCAGCGCGCGGCGCGGGTTGCCAGGAGGAGGAGGAGGAGGAGGCAAGTTGTGATGCGTGGGATGATATGCAAGCGGAAGGAGGCATGGAGGTGAGCCGCCGGCGGGCGCGAGACGCAAGCAAGGTCCAGGAAGGGAGCGGCCAAGCACCGATTCTCGTCAAATTCTTCAATTGTTCTTGTTCTCAACTTCTGATTCGGTCGGTTCAGTTGTAACTGAAAAACTGCAAGGTAATACCAAAACTGAACCTGTCGGTTTCTGATTCTAAGATCAACAGAACGGTTCCTGATTGGACGAAACCGAAACATTCAAAAACCCGAACTAAACTCTCGGTTTAAACCAAACATCCAGTCTGACATTGGTTGACGTATTTATTTTTTATTTATAGTACCAATTATTTATGTGACATTCTTCACAATCTTTATTGGGTCTGCATGCATTGCTAACCGCGCACAAGACCCCCCTCCCCTCCCTCCGTGCCGGAATCGAAGAAGAATGGGAGGAGCGGGCGCGGTGCCTAATTCCATTTTGGCGATCGATCGCCCATACGAGATTAAGCGAATGATTAGCCCATCGCACATCAGACTGTAGTGTGACACTCATCTCTAGCTGTGATCTTTGTGGTCATGTCAGCTTATAAAAGTACAATACATTTATTTCAAAATGCTATAACTCCCAACTAGTGTACTTGATTTTAATTCCATCTTTACCGGTGTGTTCTACGCGACAAGTCAAACAAAAGTAGACCTCACTTGCATATATTTCGAACAATTTTTTCTAGTACTAGTTTATGAGTATTATCTTATGATATATAACTTATGTATATAAGTTGTATTAAATAACTTATGCACATTATGTAGTACCAATTTTTCTAGTTGGATCCATTTGGTGGCATGGCTACACCTGCAGTTATACATAAAAGTTATGCATATAACTTTGTCATGTAGTAAGTTACATGTAAAAGTTATGTGCATAACTTTGTCACATTGAAGGTCATGTTGAAGTCTTGTATATAAGTTAGAGCTATAAAATATATGTATAAGTTATATGTAAACATTTATACGTCTAACTTTGTAACTCTCCATTTTTTTTGCTAAAAAATAGAAAACATTCCCAAAAAAAGGAAAAGTTGCAAAAAAATTTTGTTTACCAAAAACGGAAAGTCGTGGGATGTCTGAAATCGTTCACTTTGATTTTGGTTGGGTAAATGTTCGCCAACTAGCACAATCGCAAGCAGTGGGCCGAGCGTGGCGGCTAGGGTTAGGGATGGCTGGCTGATGAGGCTTTAATTTGAGAATCTCCCCGACTATAGATTGTTGGCCGGCCAACCGGGGGTGGCGGTGGTGACATAGTGATGATGGCAGGTTGGTCGGCAGTGAGCAAGATGGTGGCACTGCCGAGCGGGCGGGGTAGGACAACCGGATGAATGAGATAAGCCGTTGAGGTGAGCACCAGTGAGGTTAGGGGAAGGCGCATTCATCCGGTGGGGGTGGTTGGTACGCGGGGAGGTCGCTAGATGAAGCCAACAGGTATGGAAACGACTAAAATGCTTATGGACGGCTACTCCAAGAGTAGAAACAAATTGAACTTGAATGCACGTTTTCGTTCTTTTCATTCAATGGAAGTAACGATTTGTGTAGTCAAGACGAAGATAAGATTCCACTATGCAAATACTACTCCAACTCCTTCATCTTTCCCTCAAATGAAAGCATGGACCTTGATTCGTCCTCAATCCAGATGAATATTGAAGGACCGGAAACGGCGACCAGAGGGGGGGGTGAATGGGAGCCTCAAATTTCTTTTGAAATATTTGGCCTATGTCCCGATATCACCGCCAAACGAGCAAATTCTCCAAATCTAAAATACCTGCGTCAACTGGTGACAGAAGTATCTAGATAAATTCCTTGTGACGATGGAAATCCAACGCAACAAACGGAAAGCGAATCGGAGCACACGTTACAAAGATGTGTACAAAACAGAAAATCAGAGCTAGTGAAAAATCATCAGAAATTCACCAGAAAAATAGTTCCTCCTTTTTCAATACAGAGCCAAAATAGAGAATAAAATTTGCTGACTGCTAGAACCTGCATCTACAGCACACAAGAACGAACTGGAAGTAGCCCACCATGATTACCGAATAAGAGCATAAAATAGATTATTATGCTATTTAATACTAGAGACAAAACGAGAAAGCAATCCAGTTGCTTTGACCAACCAAATCAGCACACGTACACCATAGATGGTCTTTTCACGTGCTTTGCTACTGGCCAAGCTGAGCCAAAACGCAAAGGAGAAATTTAGAGAGAGGAGTTCCTGGTGGTGCTGCACACCGAGATGCTAATGAAGAACACGAGATCGTGCAGGTCAATCCATGAACGGTACTGGGACAAAAAGACACTGCCCGCGGCAGCCTGCCCTCGATCTGGGACCTGGCGACCTCTGCACACGATAAACAAGAAAAGGCTGCAGCACTTGGAAGGAATCAAAGAAGGAAGACGAATCCTGTCTAGTAGCAAGCACTGCTCTTCCTGAGCTCGCTCGGTGATGGGACACTGGTGCTGGTAGCACTTGCGTGACCTGGAGTCGAGATTTGTTGGATAATTAGGCAATTTCCAGATTAATTTCTAGATTAAAACCAGAATATAGATCATGACAAGGTGATCAACTAGATTGAGCATGGCACGATTACTAGCATGGCAGATCAGTATATCACATATACTAGCAGACAAATCATGATATCGCATAGCATGAACATGATAACTAGCGTAAACCCAACTCGTACACTAGTTAGATTTATACCGCCGATTGTAGAAGTACTTGGTGGTGAAGATGCATACGATGATTGCAACGTGAGCTTGTCGCTGAGCGTCTCCTGTAGACGATCCCACAAGCCTGACGACGACGAGACGACGTGCTGCCGACGACGATGAGATGACGTGCTTTGCCGACGACGATGGCACGAGCGTCTCCGTAGACGATCCAGCAAGCTTGATGACGACGATGGCACGAGCTTGTAGCTAGGCGTCTCCCGTAGACGATCTAGCAAGCTTGATGACGACGAGACGATAATGTCACGAGCTTGTAGCTAGGCGTCTCCGTAGACGATCCGGCAAGCTTGATGACGACGAGACGATAATGTCACGAGCTTGTAGCTAGGTGTCTCCCGTAGACGATCCAGCAAGCTTGATGACGACGAGACGACGATGTGCTTTGACGTAGAAGATTTGGGAGCGGTCGCGCTAAGAGCGCTTCCCAAAAACCTTATTCGCCTTCTCCCGGTGCGGGATCGCAAAGACGAGGGTTCCGGAGACTGCTCTCCCGCGCCGGTGCACGCCGACGATCGGGATGGAGAGACTACGACGGCAACACAGTAGTGAGAAGAGGAAAACACTATTTTACTACGTTAGGATTTTCTAATTGAAACTCCCAATTGTAGTCTTTGTTGTTGTATCTATTCCCACAAGCATCGGTACGTATATATGTGGAGGAAGACCCCCTACATCTACATCAACTAGCAATATGGTACTAATTGATATTGTACCTCCCACCTTTACTCATGGGCTTAATCATTAAAGCCCATTAGGGAACACATGTATTGGGCCTTTGAGATTTATTAGAATTTCTACATATGGATTTAGGGGAATATCCATATAAATTCTAACAATCCCCCACCAGATCTCAAATTCCCAATATAGACATTTTTCTTCTCTCACTACTTGTTTATATACTAGTATTTCAGCAGAGACTGTTAAGTTGAACATCTGCCTAGAGCTTTAAGTTAGACCAATTCACAACTTGAACAATGGACTACGCCTTGAATTGCAAGTTTTGTGCGAATGAGTTTTACTCAAAGTCAAACTAGTACCTGGCTGCCGCAGCCTTCCCGTGGGTGGAGCATATACGTCATACTCCTTGGTCTCTTCATGAGCTTACTAGAGACCACCCAAGTCTCATAGACTGCGACGTTTAACGTCAAAACTCATATAGGTATGTTCATTCAAGAATGCTCAGGACAGCATCTTCGCTTGTTAAAGCCAATAGAACATATTAAGGCATTAGCCAACCTGCCATACAAAGGCCTCATTGCATTGAGAGTATTGCATCTTCACTTAGAGAGGGTTATTATTATACTCTCCTCAGTTTACCAGCAGCTTGTTCTTCCCAGATCCTTAGTCACGGGATCTCCGATCAAAAAGGTTGGGTTACTACTGCTGTAAACTCACATGGGTCTCATTCCCATCTCCCTTGATGCGATTTCTATCACATTTCGTGATAGCCCTTTTGTAAAGGGATCTGCCAGTTTTTGTCTGTTTGGACATAAGCCACACTAATTACTCCGGAGTTTCTCAGCTTCCTGACAGTTTTCAAACGTCTTTTAACGTGTCTTGTTGACTTCTCATTATCCTTAGCACTATTCACTTTAGTGATCACCGTTTGATTATCACGGTTCATAAGGATAGCCGGTATTGGTTTTTCAACCACCGGCAAGTCGACAAGAGCTCACGCAGCCACTCGCCTCTGCAGATCTTGTATCCAAAGCGATAAGTTCTGCTTCCATGGTTGATTTAGTCAATATAGTCTGTTTACAAGACCTCCATGACACTTTGCACCACCTCCAAGAGTAAATACATACCCACTAGTGGCATAGATTTGATCAATATCGAAATCTAGTTCGCATCACTATATCCTTCTAGCACAGCTGGGTGCCCAGAATAGTGAATCCCAAAACTCATTGTACCCTTAAGATAACGCAAGACCCTTTCAAGTGCATGCCAATGATCATCACCCGGGTTGGACATGTACCTACTCAACTTGCTCACAAGAAAAAGAGATGTCTCGGTCCGGTTGCGCTAGCTAGATACATGAGTGAACCAATTATCTCGAGAATAGCTCAATTGATCTCTAGTAATTCTTTTGTTCTTTCTCAATGTCACACTAGGATCATAAGGTGTTGGAGAAGGCTTGCTATCCATAAAGCCAAAACGGCTCAAGAGCTTCTCAACATAGTGAGATTGCAACAAAGTAATCCCACTCTCTTCCTTAATCGGCTTGATGTTCGAATTACATCAGCCTCTCCTAGATCTTTCATGTCAAAACTTTTAGACAAGAAGGACTTGACTTCATTGATCACATCAATGTTTGTTCCGAAAATCAGAATATCATCAACATATAAGCACAAAATAATAGATTGGCCCCCACCATGTCGATAATACACACACCTATCAGCCTCATTAACAGCAAAGCCCGCACTAGTTAAAGTGGTGTCGAACTTCTCATGCCATTGTTTGGGTGCTTGTTTCAAGCCATACAAAGATTTCAATAATTTACACACCTTCTCGCTCTTCACCTTTTACTACAAATCCATCAAATTTGATCCATGTAAATCTCCTCATCCAACTCTCCATTAAGGAAAGCTGTCTTCACATCCATTTGATGAATGATAAGACCATATGAGGCGCCAAGGAAAGTAGTACCCGAATAGTGGTCATTCTAGCAACAGGTGAATAAGTGTCAAAGAAATCTTCACCTTCCTTTTGTGTATAACCCTTAGCCACAAGCCGAGCCTTGTACTTATCAATAGTACCATCAGGCCTAAGCTTCTTCTTGAACACCCATTTGCAACCAATAGGCTTACACCCAAATGGTAAATCGATAACTCCCATGTTCCATTAGAAAGAATCGAGTCGATCTCACTCCGAACAACTTCTTTCCAATCATCTCGCATCGAGAGATGCATATGCCTCTGTAATAGAGGTGGGAGTATCGTCCACAAGGTACACAATGAAATCATCACCAAAAGATTTTGCAATCCTTCGTCTCTTGTTCCTCACAGAACTTCATTGTCATCCTCCTCAAGGACTTCTTCAAGTGGTTGTTCAAATGGCTCAACTGGATGCTCGATAGGTGTAGTAAAATCAGGAGCTAACTCGCAGAAAATTTAGCATTGCTACATATATCTTTCATAGGAAATATATTCTCAAAAAATGTAGCATCACGAGATTCAAAGATTGTATCAATATACATATCAGAAACTTCAGATTTTACTACTAAAAATCTATAGGCAATGCTTCTATGAGCATATCCTAGAAAGACACAATCCACAGTCTTTGGTCCAAGCTTACGCTTCTTAGAAATTGGAACATTGACTTTCGCCAAACATCCCCACGTGCGCAAGTATGAGAGTGATGGTTTCCTTCCAACCCATTGCTCATATGGAGTTGTCTCTTTATTTCTGTTTGGAATTCTATTCAGGACATGACTCGCAGTCAATAAAGCTTTCCCCCACCAAAACAGAGGAACCTTGAAGCCCATGATAAGAAGAAAACAAAGATATGTCAGCACACACGTGAATATTAGCACCTGTATCAACCCACCAACTTGGGGACCGAAACACCGAAAGTACGGTATGAACATTACCACACTCCTCATCGGTCTTGCTAATAGTCACGAGGTTGACATTCTTCTTTTCCCACTTGGAAAAGTGACCAAGCTCTCCACAAGTGAAGCAAGGCAACTCTACTTTAGTTTGCTTCTTCTCAAAGGTAGTTACTATCTTGGCATTGGAAGGTTTATTATTCGGATTGTTCTTCCTCTAAGAACAGTGTGGTCTTCCGGAATCTTCTCGATTTTCTCTAGAGATATTTCCCTCACATGAGCCAACACTAATCCGAGAACACTTTAGCCTTTAGCCGAGCATGGCCTTAACTCGCCACCTCTTTAAATGTGCACTAGAATACTTTTCTAGTCTCAAAGACGTCAAATAAAACAGCCATACTTAAATCAGGAAAAAGCCTATAATAAGGTTTTTGGATTGTTGGATAATTAGGCAATTTCCAGATTAATTTCTAGATTAAAACCAGAATATAGATCATGACAAGGTGATCAACTAGATTGAGCATGGCACGATTACTAGCATGGCGATCAGATATCACATATACTAGCGGGACAAATCATGATATCGCATAGCATGAACATGATAACTAGCGTAAACCCAACTCGTACACTAGTTAGATTTATACCGCCGATTGTAGAAGTACTTGGTGGTGAAGATGCATACGATGATTGCAACGTGAGCTTGTCGCCGAGCGTCTCCCGTAGACGATCCCACAAGCCCGACGACGACGAGACGACGTGCTGCCGACGACGATGAGATGACGTGCCGCCGACGACGATGGCACGAGCGTCTCCGTAGACGATCCAGCAAGCTTGATGACGACGATGGCACGAGCTTGTAGCTAGGCGTCTCCCGTAGACGATCTAGCAAGCTTGATGACGACGAGACGATAATGTCACGAGCTTGTAGCTAGGCGTCTCCCGTAGACGATCCAGCAAGCTTGATGACGACGAGACGATAATGTCACGAGCTTGTAGCTAGGTGTCTCCCGTAGACGATCCAGCAAGCTTGATGACGACGAGACGACGATGTGCTGACGTAGAAGATTTGGGAGCAGTCGCGCTAAGAGCGCTTCCCAAAAACCTTATTCGCCTTCTCCCGGTGCAGGATCGCAAAGACGAGGGTTCCGGAGACCTGCTCTCCCAGTCGCCGCGTGCACGCCGACGATCGGGATGGAGAGACTACGACGGCAACACGGTAGTGAGAAGAGGAAAACACTATTTTACTACGTTAGGATTTTCTAATTGAAACTCCCAATTGTAGTCTTTGTTGTTGTATCTATTCCCACAAGCATCGGTACGTATATATGTGGAGGAAGACCCCTACATCTACATCAACTAGCAATATGGTAATAATTGATATTGTACCTCCCACCTTTACTCATGGGCTTAATCATTAAAGCCCATTAGGGAACACATGTATTGGGCCTTTGAGATTTATTAGAATTTCTACATATGGATTTAGGGGAATATCCATATAAATTCTAACAAGATTCACGAACTCGACGGAAGAACAGCCGATGAACACAGAAACTGGCAACCGCAAAATCGACGAGATCTCAGTCGGTACTTCATAAATCGATCTCAAATTTTACACAGATAAAATTCAACTTGGCAAGAACCAAATCCCGAAAATCATCACTCGAGGTGAACTATAACTCCGGGAATTTCAGATCGTAGCCAAGAACAAAATGGGGAAAAATCAGCCACGAAAATCACAGCAAAAATCGGGAACACAAGAGGCAAAAGAGAGCTCGAACAGTCTGCTGTATACACCTGCTGACTGTACGAGATCTCGAAAAACCACAAAAACAACTCAACACAAATCACAGACACATGATTAAACCCGGAGGAAACAGCTGAGACTAGGCGCTCAGCTTGCCACGCACACTGGTTCGAGTACAAGTCAAAGACTTGCAGGCCTCTCTCTCACGCAGCAGCTAGAGGAAGGGAAATCCTAAAAGGAGAAATGGAAATGGAAGAGGTGAGGGGGAAGGGAGACCCTCATTCTTTATTTATAGGGGCAAGCCTATTTTACATTCCTTCTTTGCCCTTGGATACATGAAGAGCCAAACCACTTAGCCAGGGGCATAAGGGTCCAACTCGAGCTTCACTTGATCCGACGGCCACCGCGCCTCCTCACCGGTAGCCTTGCTTCCAAGCAATCTCCCCGATGCCGCCACGTGTCGTCCGTCCGCATCGGGACCTCCGCCCCGGTTTTGAGGCGCAAACCGGGAAACCCGCCGCCGATGGTTTTGAGGCGAAACCACCAAACCCTCCACGAGTAGCGTAGCCCGTACGCATCCCCGCCGTGTACACTTGCGCTCATCGATGTCCCAGCCGGCCACCACGGGGCCGCCCGGTCCTCGGTCCTCGATCCAAGCCTCACGTCCGCCCTTCACCGCACCCGGTCCGTCGCACGGCACGCCCTACTTGATCTTCACCGACCGTCGACCACCGTCTCCGAGCTCGACACCCGACAACATGAGCCAAGAGACACCATTGTTTGACACATATCCGCGTGCCATCGGTTAGTAAGAACACACACACGCCTTGTGTTGGCATGTTGACAATCACTCATCACACAAAGGTCCACACAATGGTTATGGTAAAAACCATGTGTCCTCAATCTCCCCTTGATGAGTGCATTGTCAACACCAACACAAACCGTAGACAACCCATCCAAATGACCAAGAGCCAAAGACAAGCGAAAACAGGTCATTTGTAATGAGCAAATCAACGACACAACTTGGTCCCCAAAGACATGGGTAACGGCTCGACGCGACCAAGAAAACCAAAGCTAGCCCTCAAGAAGAGGCAAAAGGCTCAACACCACTAGCACAGCATAGAACAACTGAAAAACAGCTAGATCCTCAAGAAGAGGCAACGGCTCAACACATCTAGCAAAAACAGCTCAAACTCATAACTCAGAGTGCAACTCCCCCAACTCCCCCTTGACAAATGCATCCTCACCAATGAACTCTCTGGATTTGTGGATGTTTCTCCCCCTTGTTGGCACATGCACTTATCAAGATTGAGACAAAAGAGACTGCAACTCCCCCTCAAATCATGCCATGAAAGAAATGCAAAAGGTAGAGCTTCACAAGTATAGCAATTTGAGTACATAGATGATCTAGCAAGTATGGCAAGTGTATATCAAAAGGCACAAGACAAAACCAATGCTCAAGCCGATCAAGTGGTACGGAATATGAAACATAAGCATTTGATCGGTGTTGGGCACTTTATAAAAGGTGTTCACCAAAAAGAATAGCACCTTGCACATATAAGCGGGAGATCAAAACAAGTGCTAACACATGTATACAAGAGTGAACTACCCCATATAACGGTCACACATCATGTCTCAAAGATACACTTAACAACACTTGTTACTACAACATTGATCGATTTAAAACAAGGTAGTTAACAAGGTTTCATTTAGACATGTGTAAACGAGAGGATCAAAAACTGTCCGCCAAAAAGATTGTTTTTATCATGTTTTTCAACCACGCCGAGTTCATCCCTTAGTGCAAGTGGGAAGCTATCTCGTCACGAGTGGTTGTGGACTAGCACTACAATGCCCAAGTTCATCTCACTCGAATGAATGAGAAGCAATCTCGTGACATTGCCGTGGGACAGAAAAGATCCAACTCAAAAGCTTTTCATCATTTCTTAGCTTAGATATCAAGTTTTAGCACAAGATTATCAAGAGATCCGAGCTAAGTGAATGACTCAAGAAACATGAGACATAGCAACTCAAGCATACACATGAAAGCAACAAGGTTCTCACAAAACCTACACATGCTAGTTGCCATCTCGAGAGTGAACAATTTTTGAGTTGCATCAAAATTTAAGCAGTTCACATTTAGAAAACAGCTTAGCTCATAACATGTAACAAGTGATCGAAGAAGCCTAAGCCGCAAGCTCCAAGTGACATATACAAGTCATACTAGCAAGATCATGAATGTAATCAAAAACTACTTTGTAGTCATGAAGCTCAACAAAGGTAATATGATACATGATGGTATGCAATATGATACACATGTAAAGCCAAACAAAAGCAAAGAAGAAAGCCAAAGATCATACTATACATCAAAATACAGCTACCCTACTCTAAAAGGGGTAGCAAATGCCCAACTCCGCTCTCAAGTGGGCAACCGGGTTTGATCGAGGGGCTTTGTGAAGATATCGCAAGCTGTTCATGGGTTCTCACAGTCAAGGTCTATGTCTCCTTTCTCTTGGTGATCTCTCAAGAAGTGATATCGGATCTCAATGTGCTTAGTTTTTGAGTGGAGTACTTGGGTTCTTAGCAACGCTAATGGCACTAGTGCTGTCCGAAAAGAGGCACTTTCCTAAAGTTCAACCCATAGTCTCTCAAGGTAGCAGCCACCCAAAGCAACTGAGAACAACACGCAGCAGCAGCGACATATTCAGCCTCACAAGTGGATTGAGAAATAGAAGACTGTTTGCGAGAAGACCAAGAGATCAACGACGAACCCAAAACTCACAAGTTCCCGAAGTGGACTTTCTCTTAATTCTATCACCCGCATAATCGCATCGAATAACCCGAAAGAGAAAGAGATGAAGAGGTCGAGTACCATAGACCAAGCTCGGGAGTGAAGCGAAGGTACCGTAAGATGCGTTTGACACTGCCGATGCGAAGTGCGCGGTGAAGACTGGAAGCGTGCACAAAGACAGACGGCGAACCGGATGTCGGGCCTTGTCGCCGTCGTACAAAGAACGACCCGATCATGCTGCGGTACTCCTTCCGGTCCACGACTTCTCCTTCTAGATCGGCATCCAAGGCGGTCGTGGTCGACATGGGAGTTTGAAGTGGCTTGGCGTCACCCATGTCGAAGCGCTTTAAGATCCTTCGTGTACTTGCCTTGATGTACAAATGTCCCTTCTCGAGTTTGCTTGATTTGCAAACCGAGAAAGAACGTCAGCTCACCCATCATGCTCATCTCGAACTCCCTGCTCATCATATCTGAAAACTTTGCAACAAGAGCATGTGACGAACCACCAAAAATGATGTCATCGACATAAATCTGCACCAAAAGAGTGTCACTGCCATGCTTGAGGAGAAACAAGGTTTTGTCAACCGACCCCATGGTAAAACCCTTGCCCAAAAAGGACTTCAATCGCTCATACCACGCTCTTGGGGCTTGTTTGAGACCATATAGGGCTTTGTGGAGTTTAAAAACATGGTCGGGATGCTTGGGATTTTCAAAGCCCGGGGTTGCCTCACATACACTTCCTCATCTATGTACCCATTCGAAAAGCGCTCTTTACATCCATTTGATACACTTGAACCCTTTCGAAGCCGCATAGGCTAGGAAGATCCTAATGGCTTCTAAACGGGCGACAGTGCAAAAGTTTCCTCATAATCTATCCCCTCTTTCTCGACAAGTACCCCGAGCAACCAACCTAGCCTTGTTTCTCACCACAACCCCATCCTCACTCGCTTGTTCTTGAACACCCACTTGGTTCCTATGGGATGACACTGAGGTGGAGGTGGCACTAAAACCCACACTTGGTTTCTCTCAAAGTTCTCAAGCTCCTCATGCATGGCATTTACCCAACTGGATCGGCGAATGCCTCAACCACTTCTTTGGGTTCGAAATTTGCAACAAAAGCGTAAATGTGCAAAGTGTGAAATCTCATAAGATCCGTTGCGAGTGACCCGCTCATTTATGTTACCGATCATGGTTGAAGGAGGATGGCGATGCTGAATGTGTCGCGGTGCTTCTCTTGATGAAGACGCCTCCTCAACAGCAGCTGGAGCTCCCTCGGTGCACTGGAACAAGCCGAGGAGCCCGGTCGTACGGTCCCCATGTGGTGGAGGATGTAGCGGTGGGGCCGTCAACCGAAGTAGTCGTCGCAGGGTCAACCGGGCAGCCGGTGGAGTCGGCTCGGGATCACCCCAATCGGCATCGTCCCGCTCCTCCTCCACAAAAATGCTCTTGTTCATCTCCTCATCACCTGCACTTTCAAAGACAAGAGAGGAACAAGGTGCGGTCTCGTCGAAGGTGACTTCACAAGTCTCCATGACACGGTTAGTTTCAAGGTTAAGTACTCGATAAGCATGCGAATGAGATGCATAACCAAGAAAAATCCCATCGAAGATCTTGATTCAAATTTGTCTAAGTTTCCTTCTTCAAGATAAAGCACTTGCAGCCAAACACCCGAAAATGGCTCACTTTGGGCAAGCGGTCAAACCGCAACTCATAAGAAGTCTTCTTTGTAAAAGCTCGAAGGAAGATGCGATTTGAAACATAACAAGCCGTGTTGATCGCTTCGGCCCAATAGCGCCTAGGAGTCCTATGCTCATCAAGCATCGTCCCGGCCATCTCAACAAGGGTCCGATTCTTGCGTTCAACAATTACATTTTGTCATGGGACATACGGCGAGGAAAACTGATGTTCAAGACCTATGGAAGAGCAAAAGGTCTCAAAATGAGTATTCTTGAATTCAGTGCCATTGTAACTGCGAATAGCTCGCATGGCATGCTTTGGTAACTCATTTTGCAACCTTAAGATCAAGTCATGAACATGAGTAAAAACCTCATCTTTGCTCTCCATGAAAAAGACCCACGAATAGCGAGAAAAGTCATCAACCACCACCAACACGTACCACTTTCCACCATCTGACCGGACCCGAGCTGGACCTACAGTGTCCATATGTAAAAGCTCGCCGGGCCCCTTGGTCATCACTTGGTTCACGGGAGGATGAGAAGCTGCAATCATCTTCCCGTGACGGCATGGATGACAAACAAGATCCTTCTCAGACTTGAGCTTGGGCAAACCCCGAATTAGATCAAGTGAGCTCAATCTTGCAAGCAAGTCGAAACTCAAGTGACCAAGTCTGCGGTGCCACTTCCAAAGCTCTGAGGAGGAGTTTGCCATCAAACAGCGGGAAAGACCAAATGAGCGAGAAAAATCAGCATGAAACACTTTCCCGAAAGGCACAATCTTGCAAACGAGGTTTTCCTGAGCATCAAGAACACGACAAAGTCTTGGCTTAAACCGAACCTCAAAACCGTCATCAAGAAGCTGAGAAATAGAAAGCAGATTGAAGTGCAAATTTGAAACCAATGCCACATCCTTAAGCACAAAGTTCTCATTCGACGGATGGACCCACGTGAAAGCACTTTACCCTTCTTGTTATCCCCAAATGTAATGTATTCACTACACTTCATTTGGGTGAGGCCGGAGAACCATTTTGAGTTCCCGGTCATGTGTCGAGAGCAACCGGAATCAACTAGCCACGTGTTCTCCAGCCCTTCATCCCGCATCAATAGCGAGACATGGGATGAGCAAATGATCCAACACTCGGGGTTAGTAAACCGAGGAGAAAACCAAGTGTTGGCTCATTCGCCCACGAGAAGTGTTAACAAAAGCATCATGCATGCCATGTCCCATTTGAGTAGAGCGATCACCACGACGAGAAAAACGTGGTCCGCTCATCCCGTAAGACCGAAAGCCACGGTCACGAGATTCAAGGTCATAAGAAAAACCCGAACCCCGCCGGCACGACCACCTCGTGGTCTCACACTTTGAGGCCTAGGTCCTTGAGGTGTTGCACCTCTTGGCCTAGCACCGTGCCTCCGGAAACGTGGAGCAAACACACCATGAGTAGAGTTATGGAAAAGCTCATACTCATGCTGCTCATCTCTCTTCCTCCGAAAGCAAAACTCAAACAAGTGACCATCATGGTGACAATAATCACAAAGATACACCTCTCTCTTGGGTGGTGGTTGACTCACTCTCTCATGGGTATGGATCACTCTTTGGGTTTGCTTGTTCTTTGGAGGGTTTAATAGAGATGTCGGGAAGTGTGTCAAGTGGGTTCCTTAGGTGGTTTGGTTTTGGAGTCCACACTTGCTTTGGAGGTGAAGCTTTGGGAGGTTCCTCAAACACACCATCTTTCACATTGGGCTTGTTAGGCCGAGGTGGAGTGATTTTGATCAACTTGGGAGTAGTGGAGGGCTTGGTGGATTTCTCGATGCACTTATACCACCGTGTTCACCAACCTTACCAAAAACATTTTCACCCTTCCCACTTGTAGCAAAGCCTAATCCCGTTGTGTCGCTTCCCTCTTGAACCGACTCATCATCATGCCAAGCCGTGGTTCACCGCAAGACAACCAACCGAGCATGGACCGAAGATTTGTGATTTCTTCTTCGGCCCTTTTCTTGTCATGGCTACAAGAGTCTAGTTCTAGTTCCAAAGCTTCACAACAAGCACATCTAGAAACTTGACTAGTTTTCTCTAGCATGGCAATCCTAGTCATTTTCTCACCTAGCTCGAGACTTCAGCTCATCACAAGATTTGCAAGGACTCACGGAGACAGACCTAGCCTTAACCTCATCAAGCTCATCTACCAAAGCCACATACTTGGACCGCACATCAGCTAGGTTCGCCATATGAATGGCACAAGCATCACACTCGGACTCATCGAGATGTGCACGAGACTCCCTACCGTACTCTAGCTCTTTGACAAAGCTCCCACTTAGCCTTGAAATCTTTTCTCTCACGAGCAAAGACGCTTAAGCAAAGCATCTTGACTAAGCAAAGTGGTAGTCAAGTTATCAACCTCAAAAGCGAAGGGACTCGAGATTTTGTTCTACCTCGGGCTCGGTGTCGTTGTTCTTCTCAATGCTTGGGGTACACTCGTCGAGTGCCATGGTGCAAGAGCCTCCAAGCTTGGAGTCGCCGAAGAAGCACAGCCCGTTGAACTTGTTCTCGACCTTTGCTCGGCCTCATCATCACTTGGGGGTGAGCCGTCGTCGGAGTCGTCGTCGAGATCGCCGAGGATGCGAGGAAGGCTCGGGCCGCTTCGCCTCTTGCTTCTCCAGAACTTCTTCTTGACCGCCTCCTTGTCGAATCTTCCCTTGTACTTGTAATTGTACTTGGGTGTGGAAGACTCGTGCTTGTCCTTGCGCTTGCCGTAGTCGTTCTTGTTGTTGTAGTGGTTCTTGTCGGCCTTGGGACAGTTGGCGACGTAGTGGTCGGGATCTCCACACCCGAAGCATCCTTGCTTGGTGATGCCACGCCGGCGATTCAAACGGTTGTTGTGAAACCGTGAGAACCGGCTAATCACCAAGGCGAGCTCGTCGTCCCCAAGAGCCTCCATCTCGCTCCTCTCGTAGCCGAGACCCGCAGAAGACAAGGCAAAACACAGTGTGAAGGGTAAGTCAAAGAACTTGAACCTCCCGTACACGAGACCAAAGCCATGGTAGGGGCGGGATTTCCGATCCTCGCCCGCGTCTCGGTGGTCAATCTCGGTGGACTTGAGCTTACCGAACAGCTCATCCACAAGGAGAGTCTCATAGCCGGCGATTCGATGATCGCCGAGACCTTTACTTCCCAAACCCTCCGATCTAGAACATATAGAAGCTTAAGCGCTCTCGATGATCGTCATAGGGCATCTCGAGGGTTGTTTGCCCTCATCTTGTTCACGATGGTTTGAAAGCGAGTGAACAAAGAATCAATAGATTCACCATCGATTTGAACAAAGTTCTCATACTCTCTCTTGTGTGTCTCATAGAGTCTCGGTCTTGACATGGGCAGTACCCTCATGGTATTTCTGCAGCCTAGACCAGATCTCTCGAGCAAAGGTACAATCGAAACACGCTCAAATTCCTCCATAGAAAGAGCGAAAAACAAGACAGCTTCGGCGAGTGTTGTTCGCCTTGTGTTGATCGATCTGTGCTTGGTGAACACGGGCAGCAAGTACCACGTAGTCCGCATTCTCACAGATCTCCCAAACACGCGAATCAATCCCTTGGAGATGCGCCGACATGCGGATCTTCCAATAGGGATAGTTCTTGCCATCGAAGTGCGGTGGCTTTCCAAGCCCACGGTTCTCCATGATGTCCCCTTCGGGGATCACGGACCGATTAAGGTGAAGTGATCCTTAACCGGCTCTGATACCAATTGAAGGACCGGAAACGGCGACCAGAGGGGGGGTGAATGGGAGCCTCAAATTTCTTTTGAAATATTTGGCCTATGTCCCGATATCACCGCCAAACGAGCAAATTCTCCAAATCTAAAATACCTGCGTCAACTGGTGACAGAAGTATCTAGATAAATTCCTTGTGACGATGGAAATCCAACGCAACAAACGGAAAGCGAATCGGAGCACACGTTACAAAGATGTGCGCAAAACAGAAAATCAGAGCTAGTGAAAAATCATCAGAAATTCACCAGAAAAATAGTTCCTCCTTTTTCAATACAGCCAAAATAGAGAATAAAATTTGCTGACTGCTAGAACCTGCATCTACAGCACACAAGAACGAACTGGAAGTAGCCCACCATGATTACCAAATAAGAGCATAAAATAGATTATTATGCTATTTAATACTAGAGACAAAACGAGAAAGCAATCCAGTTGCTTTGACCAACCAAATCAGCACACGTACACCATAGATGGTCTTTTCACGTGCTTTGCTACTGGCCAAGCTGAGCCAAAATGCAAAGGAGAAATTTAGAGAGAGGAGTTCCTGGTGGTGCTGCACACCGAGATGCTAATGAAGAACACGAGATCGTGCAGGTCAATCCATGAACGGTACTGGGACAAAAAGACACTGCCCGGGGCAGCCTGCCCTCGATCTGGGACCTGGCGACCTCTGCACACGATAAACAAGAAAAGGCTGCAGCACTTGGAAGGAATCAAAGAAGGAAGACGAATCCTGTCTAGTAGCAAGCACTGCTCTTCCTGAGCTCGCTCGGTGATGGGACACTGGTGCTGGTAGCACTTGCGTGACCTGGAGTCGAGATTCACGAACTCAGACGGAAGAACAGGCTGATGAACACAGAAACTGGCAACCGCAAAATCGACGAGATCTCAGTCAGTACTTCATAAATCGATCTCAAATTTTACACAGATAAAATTCAACTTGGCAAGAACCAAATCCCAGAAAATCATCACTCGAGGTGAACTATAACTCCGGGAATTTCAGATCGTAGCCAAGAACAAAATGGGGAAAAATCAGCCACGAAAATCACAGCAAAAATCGGGAACACAAGAGGCAAAAGAGAGCTCGAACAAAAGGAGGATACACTCGCCGACATTACGAGATCTCGAAAAACCACAAAAACAACTCAACACAAATCACGTACACATGATTAAACCCAGAGGAAACAGCTGAGACTAGGCGCTCACCACGCACACGGTTCGAGTACAAGTCAAAGACTTGCGACCTCTCTCTCACGCAGCTAGCCTAGAGGAAGGGAAATCCTAAAAGGAGAAATGGAAATGGAAGAGGTGAGGGGAAGGGAGACCCTCATCCTTTATTTATAGGGGCAAGCCTATTTTACATTCCTTCTTTGCCCTTGGATACATGAAGAGCCAAACCACTTAGCCAGGGGCATAAGGGTCCAACTCAGGCTTCACTTGATCCGACGGCCACCGCGCCTCCTCACCGGTAGCCTTGCTTCCAAGCAATCTCCCCGATGCCGCCACGTGTCGTCCGTCCGCATCGGGACCTCCGCCCCCGGTTTTGAGGCGCAAACCAGGGAAACCCGCCGCTGATGGTTTTGAGGCGATACCACCAAACCCTCCACGAGTAGCGTAGCCCGTACGCATCCCCCGCCGTGTACACTTGTGCTCATCGATGTCCCAGCTGTCAGCCACCACGGCTGGCCGCCCGGTCCTCGTCCTCGATCCAAGCCTCACGTCCGCCCTTCACCGCACCCGGTCCGTCAAGCACGGCACGCCCCTACTTGATCTTCACCGACCGTCGACCACCGTCTCCGAGCTCGACACCTGCAGACAACATGAGCCAAGAGACACCATTGTTTGACACGTATCCGCGTGCCATCAGTTAGTAAGAACACACACGCCTTGTGTTGGCATGTTGACAATCACTCATCACACAAAGGTCCACACAATGGTTATGGTAAAAACCATGTGTCCTCAAATATATAGGACAATAATGAGACTGCTAAGTATATGTGTCAGCGTACATAATCAGGAACAGGCGACACGTCTAGCATCTAAGCAGCGTATCGTAGGGTTAATTTGCGCGCTTGATTGAGTAGGCTCACGCGGTCAAGCACATGTGACATGTCTAGCACTAGTCTCCTTTTGAAGGAATGGGCAAATGTACGCAGCCGTCCCGTGTGGTTACAGCAACCCCAAGTCCCCAAGATTCTGTTTCTATCGTTCCTTATTGATACAGATAGAGATTTTAGATAAAAAAATATACGTCAACAGGTTTGTTTAGTTCGATCTTTCAATATTGTCATCCTCTGTTAACCCAAAATAAAGAGCGAGATTGGCCGTTTAGACTGCGGACAAGATATGAAAAAATCATTAGAGGTTGGAAAGATATATAGAGAACGATCTTGATTCAAATGACTCTTCAAATGATGATTTACTGGGGAATGAATTAAAAAGACTCTTGGAGATGTTCTTGTTAATTAAGTAGATAAAGCTCAGCTTAGGTAACCTACACTTCAATTTATAAACGCTTTGGCAATCTTCAAATCAAGTGTTTTTAAAATTTATCTTGCACCAAGTAACGTACACTTACGGAATTTAGCATGTAAGCAGCCCTAGCAGCCTGACCCTGAAAACCAGCTACAACGTACACGTCAGTCTAAATGAGTTGGATATACACATGAAACTATGCCACGCAAAGCCAAATTTCAGGCGGTAGCAATCTACCTAGGCATATACCAGGCAGGTAACCAGGCATCTTCAAATGTACACTACATGGAGTGCACATGAAGCTCAGACGGCTATAAATCACCTAGGAATTTTGCATGGATGTCATCTCATCTCGGTGCATCATCACACAGCATCGATCACTGCATTCACCGGTCACCTGAGAAGTCCCAAGTCGCTACAGCTAGCGCACGCAGTAGAGTCGTCGTGCAAATGGCCAGGCTGGGAGCACTGCTTCCGCTGGCCTTGGCGGCCGCCCTCCTGCTCGCCGTGGCCGCCACCGCCGCGCCTTCCGACAGGCCACCCAAGGCGCAGGGTCCCAAACCGCACAAGGAAAAGGAGAAGCCCAAGCCCATGAAGGTGAAGTGCCACCACCGTAAGCTCTACCCTTACTGCCCGGCGAAGCCGATGGAGTGCCCCGCCGCGTGTCCCCAGTCATGTTTCGCCGACTGCAGCTCCTGCAAACCCGTCTGCGTCTGCAGCGTGCCAGGGGCGTGCGGCGACCCGCGCTTCATCGGCGGCGACGGCAACACCTTCTACTTCCACGGCCGGCGGGACGCCGACTTCTGCGTGCTCTCCGACCGGGATCTCCATATCAACGCCCACTTCATCGGCAAGCGTGGCGCGGACGGCATGTCGCGGGACTTCACGTGGATCCAGGCCATCGCCGTGCTCTTCGATGGCCACGAGCTCTACCTCGGCGCCAAGAAGACAGCCGCGTGGGACGATGACGTCGATCGCATGGAGCTGACCTTGGACGGCGAGCCTGTGCGCCTCCCGGAGGGAGGCGACGCCACGTGGATGTCCGGCGTTGTGCCAGCGCTTTCCATCACCCGCACCAGGGCCGCCAACGGCGTGCTCGTCGCGCTCGACGGCAAGTTCAGCATCAGGGCGAACGTTGTGCCCATCACTGAGGAGGAGTCGAGGGTGCACCAGTACGGCGTCACGGCCGACGACTGCCTTGCGCACCTTGACCTGGCCTTCAAGTTTGACGCCCTCACCGGCGATGTGCACGGCGTGGTCGGCCAGACGTACCGCCCTGACTACGTGAACCGGTTCGATGTCAGGGCATCCATGCCCACCATGGGAGGGGAGGACAACTTCACCACGTCCAGCCTCTTCGCCGCTGACTGCGCTGTCGCTCGTTTTGCGCCTGGTGGTGGTCGCCGTGACGACGACGGCGTTGCTATGGTGTCTGAGCTCGCTGGCATCACTTGTGCCAGTGGCATGAGCGGCCAAGGCGTGGTGTGCAAAAAGTAATCAAGCAAGGTGTGCTTCTATTTACTTATACGCCGACGAAAGCATGAGAGTTGGGTAAACTATATATGATATGATGATGATATTGTCGGAGTTGTACTACTAAGCAATAATCAATGTAATCCTATGACATTCACAGAGCAATAAGGTGTGGCTATTGGTTAATGTATTCATATTTGATTATAAATGGGGCCAACTATATCTGTGACTCATTTTCTTGCACCCTTGTTAGTATAAGTGTTTTATTTTTCAGATATAAATGTGCTATGAATAAATGATATATTAATAATAGTGGAGTAGGCAAGTAGCATAATATTTGGAATAGTGCTACTTCATATTCATATATATACAATATATATATTTGTAAAACTCCTTAGTAGTTGTGTTTACATTGATAAGTGTTCACCACTAACCATATGATTAAGAATCATCAATCCAGAAATGTAAATGACTTGAAAAGGGCGGTACTAAAATACGATTTAGGAGACACCCTTTTATTTAAGTTATAGAAGTGGTTAAAAAGTGTTATGATCTCCTAGAATAATGCTAGTGTTTCGGAGTCCATCACAACAAGAACCTTCTTCTAGTGATGTGGGGTTCTCCTAGTGTTTTAACATTGAACGTTTAGTATAAACTTTTCTTACAAAATAGCTCCTAGTGAGGATTCCCATGTGCATGACTAGCGATAGTGTTTTATTACTACTTGAAAACACTAGGAGACCTCCCTAAATCAGCTTCACTAATTACTCCTAAGTTAAATTTCTCTACTTTCTAAATTTATAGAGAGCGATATTAGAACCATCTTACCAACTAAGCTAGAAGTCCATTAGCAAAGTTAAAGAAATTCGACTTAGGAAAAAGATTAAAATGGTATATTCTAATGAAACAATGGAATTAAGTAAATGATACCTTGTCTGGCTAAACAATTAGTGATAACATATAAATTCCTCCTATCTTGTATTCCCTCTATTCTGAAATCAGGTTGTCTGCCAGTAGCTTCACTAGTAGGTTAAAAACTTTCTGGAGCTGCATCATCAGACTGCCCTTGTTGATCGAGATGACTTATTTTTCTCCTTCCCCTTGTCTTCTTTTAGTTCGTCGCCTTTTCTTTGGGTCTCAAGAAATCTCATATACCATTCCCTAGCCTTCTCTTTGTGCGGTTGTTCTTTCAGAGGGATATACATTTCATTGAAGTAAATATTGCTTTCCTGGCGCTCTTCAAACAGCATCCAAACCGCTTGAGGCATTTGTTTGCGAACATCCGCATCAGTTACATATATAAATAGGACATCCTTATGCTTGTGAATAATATCCAATCTGTTGTGGCAGAAAACTAGTGCTACCGCATCTTCATTCAACACAGCAGACAAAGAATTAAACCCATAAGAAGTCAACTGAGTGCTCGAATAATCATCCAATAAACTCTGACAGACAGTCTTCTGATGGTCGTCATCACCTCTGCCCTTCAGATGAAACGAGCAGTAATCCACCAACTCACTCTTAGAGAATCCTCTAAGAGAATCACAGCTGTTGCCGCTAACTTCAGGACTTAGAACCCACCCGTGAAGCACGGTCAAGTCCAAGAGACGACACAGCAAGAACGACGCATTGTTCACGAAATCCAAGTGGCCACTCAAGCGCGGCTGCAAAGAGAACTTGGTACGGATATTAGCGAGGACATGCTTAACCTCCTTTGCATCGGCGTCCGAGATGCCTTTGCCTCGCACTCTGTTGACGCACTTCTGCAGCATGTCGTTGAGGACAGACTTGATGGACTTCTCTTTCAGCGTGCCTGGCGACCCAAAACTTGAACCGTATTTGATGGCCACCATGTTGTGGATCGCCACCAGGTCTGCACATCCCTGGCTTCCTTGAAGTACCGTTGGAACGAGGTTGTCATTAACATTGAACGGCAGCTTCTGGTACTGGGTCGACATGGTGCCTAAAAAATCATACACCAACGTGTCATGGCACTTAAGGACAGTGGCGGCAGACTCAGCCCAAAAATGGAGGTAGGGCGAACTCTGACCATAAAATTTGAGATAGAGAACGACAGCATACGTATCATGAACAAAGTTGTAGAAACAACAAATAAGAATCAAAATATTATCTTTTAAAATAGAAATGAATAATAAAGCATGTTTCAGGTATAAAAATATAATACGAGAAATTATATATATTTTTCTCACAAAAAAAAGGTAAAAATATAATACAAAACCTATCAATGCAAAAGAAAAATCAGTTAGTGGATAGTGAATGGCATTAATCATAGAAACTTGGTGAACAATACAAGACGTCTGGAGATATACGAATCTCAAAACACTGAGAACACTGAGATGAAGACCCGATCGTCGAGAAGTATTTTAGCCTCAGTTTCTTTTGGTGCACCACGCTTGATTGGGCACAGAAAACCTACTTCCACAATACCTAATTACGTTATTGTAGTCTACTAACAGCAGCTTGCGTGGACCTCCACATGTCCACTTGGGAGAAATGGCAAAAAGAAAAAAAAAATCTAATGCTAGAATTATCGTGTCTGTGGGCCATTTGGGCTTGGCGAGTACCTTGCACTGCGCCACGTGCCCTACCGGCCTGCCCGAGTGCCTCCTAGGGGCCTAATTCCGGCCTAGATAGCTCACGCGACGGCCCAATATGCCACAGAAGCCCAGTTCCGTCTCTCTCTTTCCTCGCCGCCGCCGCTGCGTCTTCAACCTCAGGCGCTCTCGATCGGCAGTCTGCACTCGGACGTTCACGGTTGGCACCCCGATCTCCGAATGCCACAGTGCTGCTCCTACCGGAGGGGAGGTAGGGCGGCCGCCCTGCCTGCTTCGCCCTATAGGTGTGTCCATTAAGCTCGCGAACAAGCAGAGATCGAGGGAGGGGACGCGGCAGCGACACTGGACGAACAAAGAGAGAAGGGGGTGGTGGAATTGGAACTTGGAACATACCAGTCGCAGATCGAGACCAGGAGCTCGGCAGGAGGCGTGTTGCCCGACGGGACGGAGGCTGAGGAACCTCGGGAGGAGCCGCGTCGCCGGCAACGGGAGCTTGATCTGAACGTCGTTGGTTGCGTCGCCGCCGCCAGGAGGCCCTCAGGTCGCACCGTCGCACGTAGGAAAAGGTTAAAAGTAGACGAAAAGAACTCCCGTTTTGTAAGACTTGAGTGTCCAAATGGCTAAACCGGGGCTTGAGCCCGTCCATTTTTTTGGTTGGGCTGAAATGTAAGCTCGGAGCACGCTCGGTTCTTTGGTTTGGGCTTGGCTGTATAGAATTTTTGGGACTGGGCCAGGTTTATAAGGGCTGTGTATGTGTGTTTCCCTTTCCCATGATCAATCAACACACACATCTATATCTATCTATCTTCTATACTATAATTGAATTCTTCTCCAAGCGTAAGAAGCCTGACCCTTACACCCAACGCCCGCAAGGAAGTTCAAATTTCAAACTCATCTCACCTGAGATCTCCCCCAATCACGGAACCAACTACACCACGGAGGGGAACAAATCAGCCAGCCTACCCACGCCCTCGATTTGCCTGTTTCCATCAGGGAGCCGCCGCCACGGCGCCACCACATCCGGTGGAGGAGGCCAGGCAGGAGGCCGGGGGCTGTGGCGGCCGCGGCCGATGCGGGCGAGGGGCTGTGGAGAAGTGAGGACCACAGGAGGAAGTTGCCGCTGGATGCCGTTGTCGCCGGCGATGGCGAGGATGAGGCCGCGGCGGTGCTTGATGGGGCCGTTGGGCCCATCGTGCTAGATGCGCCGTTGTCCCCATCGATGGTGAGGACACGGGTTGCCAGCGCCGGGCCGCACAGCCACATGGTCTCTTAGGCGGGCGCGGAGCCGTCGCCGGCGGGGAGTAGGTGGTGCAGTTCCCCGGCTGCGAACGCCCCGGAGGCACAACGCGGGGACCACACGCCCAAACGCCCCAGACACCACCGGTCGCCGCGGCCACGGTGTCGCCCTCGCAGCCTCAGAACGCGGGCGGGCGCCTCGGTTTCTCCCTCTCCCTCGGGAGCGCGCGCCAGCACCAGCCACGTGAGCGAGAGAATAGAAACCGGCGTCGTTAAGCCTGGGCGTTCGGGCTACCCGAAAATTTCGGGTCGGGTAGTTCGGGTAATTGAAAGTTCGGGTAATAAAAACTGCTACCCGATATTCTACCTGAAAAAACACTACCCGCAATTTCGGGTACCCGCAAATTCGGGTTCGGGTTCGGGTTTTCCCGATCTACCCGAAATTGACATAACTCAACAATATATATAGAGAATTCTAGTAGTTGTACAAATACGAGATGTGCCTAAGTGCCGAACAGGAACAACCGATGTCATGGTTGTTGCTAGGCAACGTAGTGGACTTGAATGTATATGTTGATGACATTTTTTTTACACTAGATGCTGGTGACATTAGTAGGCTTTAAAAATTTCGGGTAATTTGGGTAAATCGGGTATTGGGTGGTGTTACCCGAATTACCCGAACTAATTTCGGGTATCTGGAATCACTATCCGAAATTGCAATTGGGTAGATCAGGTTCGGGTAGTTCGGGTGCGGGTTCGGGTAGTTCGGGTTCGGATATTGGGTAGCGGGTAATTTGCCCAGGCTTAGGCGTCGTCGAGCACTCTCAGTCAGCTTGATGGCACCCGTGGAGCTCTGCCTCGCCGCGCGCGCCAGGACGTTCCAGAGGGCGCCAACAATCGTCCCGAACAAGCGGCGCGCCGGCGGCAGCACCGTGCCGTGCATAGCTACGGCGCCGGCGCCGGCGCCGATGGGGGAGAAGACGGAGTACCGTGATGGCCCACTGGAGCGCGCGTTCATGGGCCTCTTCGTGCGCAAGATGGAGAAGTACGCGACCAAGAAGAAGCAACTGGAACCGCCGGAGATGAAGAAGGCGGTGTGGGACTGGGACTACGAGAGCTTCGTGGATATCTCGTGCCGCGTGATGGTGGGCAGCACGCCTGCGCAGCAGTAGGAGGCGGTGCGGGATGTGCTCCTCTCCATGCTCCCGCCGGGCACGCCGGAGCAGTTCCAGAAGTTGTTCCCGCCGACGCAGTGGGCGTGCGAGTTCAACGCCGCGCTCACCGTGCCCTTCTTCCGCTGGCTCGTCGGGCCCTCCGAGGTCATCGAGGTGGAGGTCGACGGCGTGAGGCAGAGGAGTGGGGTGCTCAACAAGAAATGCGGGTACCTCGAGAACAGTGGGTGTGTTGGGATGTGCGTTAATATGTGCAAGATTACGACACAGGACTTCTTCACCAATGAGTTTCGACTCCCACTCACCATGAATCCAAGTGAGTACCTGAAAATGCAGTTCTCATCTCATTACCTGAAAATGCTCTCTTTTTTTCACATTCAGTTTTCCGTTGTCACTACCTGAAAATGCAGAAACATCCTTTGTGTAGTTTTACTACCTGAATACGCGGAGGATGTTCAGGCTGAACAGTTCAGAGAACCAATTGGCCTTTTAATCTTTCAGAAACATCAGTCTAGCCGATCAATTGTTGATCATACCATGCACATTGCCCTATCTGCAGATTTTGAAGACATGAGCTGTGAGATTATATACGGCCAGGTGCCACCACCATTGGAAGAGGATCCAGTGTCAAAGCAAGCTTGCTATCCTAACCTTTGTGAGTGCTCCCAGATTCACATTCACCATTGCAAAATTGTCTGGTTGTACATTCTAAACCTTTTGTTTCTTCATTCAGGTTCCATGTCGACGCCGTCTGCCCCGATCTGTCCCAAACTTCAGGCGTAGGTATACACGAGGTGAGCTCATGTCGAGTGCGCATTCAGTTTCGTCAGAGAAACCACAGTAGTAGTATAGGTAAGGATCGGTTCCATTAATCGCGCCTTGTTCGTGCTGCGGTTGACGCTGAATCTCTTTGTTATGGTTGCTTGCAGGCCATATGTTGATAGCTTGAGTTCGAGGGTTTGCACGCGTAAATTGGTTTGGTGAGGGATGTACCATATTAGTTTCTATATATACAGAATGTACATAACGCATAGCTGCTTGTATCTACAGTTACATAAGTTTGTTCTGAACCACGACAGAGCACTTTGTATAAAGAATTTCTGTGATGTGCTATGAAGTAACCTGGGACTTGATTATTGCAAACTCTGAATGCCTTCAGGTTCTGAAGAGTACCTGTAAGAACTCATCAAGAGTGCTCTTCTTGCTGTCCTATAAGGTATGGAATTCTGATCATTTTGAACCTCCTGAATTTTTTGGTTTGTCAAATAACTGTGTTATTTGTGAATTTAGTTGAATCCTGCTTATTTGTGTTTCACCATGCAACAGATTTTATTTTGGGCTCTCTATTTGGGTTTATGATATTCACACAGAAGATTGGGTTGTATGATGTCCAAGGTCCGATTCCACTCATGAAAAATGTTTTTATTCCTCTAGACATAGAAGAAGATGGCCTGCATGTTGCCCCTGAAGATGCCATGCTGCTACTTTGTTGTTGGCTCCGATTTCCAGTATGTTACAAAGATATCGATTGAATTGCAAAGAGATTTATACATAAACATATTTCATAATGGCAAAATAATCTATGGGCAGGTGCCCTGGAGACACTGTGACCTGGCCTTCTTTTTCTCCACCTCCAGTCAAGCCTTCCGTATTCTTAGTTTATTCAGCAACACTTGGACTCAAATGACACTATTTTTATATTCTTGCAAGTGTTGGTAGAATTTCAATGGATAGAGAATCTCACTTGATGGATGACTAACATTTAGAGAGGTACATTTTGATGCTAACAGCGCTGCTATGTAGCACAACTCATGCTATCCTTCATCCTAGCACTAAACACTAGCCATCCAATCTAATTTATCAATGTCTGTGATGGCAGTGGGGCAGTGGTGGGAGGTTGGGGCAGTGCCGAGGAGCACCACGCTGCAGTTGCTGGTCACCAGTTACTGTTGGGTCATGGCATTAATTATGAAGGTTCGTTATTTGACGTGGACAAGGTGACATCTTAGCCACTACTGTATTGTGGTAGAGATGGGATATGTTTACTTTAGTCTCAATGAATGGGCTTGTGCAATTGCTCATTTGGAAATTGATTTGCTCCATGTTTATGAAAGGAAACTAGGGCAATGGTATATAATGACTTGCATAACCTTAGTTTCCAAAATAAACTGAATAATGATGAGCAGTCCCATCCGGTTTAGAAAGAATTGACGCTATCTGCATCCATACATGAATTATGTATTTCTACATGTAACTTGTCAGCTACCTTAATACAAAAAAAATTCTAATATGGATTTTTGTTTATATATATGTAGGATCATGTCATGGGCTCATGGCCTCCAACCTTCTCAGCCTCCAGTTTAATGCTCTGGAGTAGTTGCTTCTCAAGCAAAAACAGGAGCAGTAACCTCCAGTTTAATGTTTTCCTTAGAATATAACAGCTTACATTCCTGTAATTTTTGTTATATGCGTTGATTATATTCTTTTGTACCTTTTTAGCAGGTTCATGTTAGACCAAATTGAATTATTGCTGAAATCAATGATATGGTGTTTCTCAGTTTATGCAGTGCCAATAAAAAACTGAACTGAAAAATGCAATTTTATTTGTCCTTGTAGATTTATGCTAGCTAGCTCCTAGGGACAGGTATGCGAATTTAATTACATTATCAGGGAGCCATTAATTGGAAATGGCTTCTCAACTTTGATGCATTGTTCGCTGGATAATACATGCATACGATAATTTGATAAGTTTTTAAGCAGATTATAAAGAAAATATTTTGCATAAATATTTTTTCAGATTATATACATGGTCATATACAATTATGTGAAGCTTAAATATGGAAAAAATTCGTTTGTTTGTTTTTATATACACCCTAGAAATGAATCCGTAGCGTTAGCACGGGCACTATGCTAGTGCATGCATGGTTGACTCATGGGCCCAAGAAAACTACTGAATATGAATGGTAAGAAAGGATTTGATACTTTATTATAAATTGCACCGGATCCTCAAAAAATATTATAAATTGCACCGAATATAAGAGATTTCAGCTACTTTATTATATCAAATATTCACACAAATTTGATACATCTATACTAGTCATTTATCAACACATTTCTATTAATCACACTAATAATATCTTATTAGAAATTAAATAATGTGATGGCACATACACGTTTTTTTTTTCGAAAGATCCATTACCGCTTTCATTGATAAGTGAGGAGAGTTTACAAATGTACAACACACGCAAGAAAACAAATTTACCAGGCTTTAACGAGAGTAAGAGCCCAACCAACCCTAATTTGAACAGAGGCCTAATTTACATGCACACTGGAAACAACTCCTAAGCCTAGAAGTGGCTCGTCAAATTGTAACAGCCGAACTCTGGGAACCACACCCGCAAGCGCTTTGTTTCCCGCTCTGATCCAAACTGAAGCTTTTTCTTGGATGGTACTGAATACCTGGTCTGCAGATTTGCTTGCACTGTTGAAAACTCGTTGGTTACGCTCCTTCCAGAGTTGCCACATGACGAGCATTACCATGGAGCGAATCCCCTGCTTTTTCTGTTGCGAGCCATCAATTGCCAGATCAAGGAACCAGCGGCTGAAGTCCTCCAATTGGCTCCAGCTGAGCGGCCGGAGTGACGATGCTTGGATCCAAGCGGCAACCTTTTCCCAGATGGATCGGGTGAATGGGCAGTCCTGAAATAAGTGTGACACCGTCTCTAAGTTGCGCATACACAGCTGACAGAAATAATTGTTTGGCCATTCTCTGAGCAATAGCCTTGCCGCCATCCAAATTCTGTTCTGAAGGGCAAGCCAAGTGAAGAATCTGCATTTTAGAGGTGCCTTGGTCTTCCATACGATCTTGCCCGTACTCGAATCAGCAGCTTCTGTGAACTGGGCCATGTATGCAGACTTGGATGTGTACTGCCCACTGGATGTGTGCACCGAAGTGATTTGGTCTTCTTGATGAGGTATAAGGTGAACAATCTGCAGGCGTCTCCATAAGGCAATGAAATCTGCAATTAGCTGTGCTGATAGATTGTGGTCGACATCTTCTATCCATTTTCCTCCATTGAGCGCCTGTCGGACTGTCCTGCTCTTGTTCTTGCTGTGCCTGAAGAGGGAAGGGAAGAGGTTTGCCAAAGATTCTCCTTGCAACCAGCGGGAAGTCCAGAACAGGGCCTTGTTGCCGTTCCCAAGCCGTGCTGTGGTGGAGGCATCAAAGAGAGCCCTGTCCGCATTGTCCACAGGAAGCTGTAGCCCCTTCCAAGGTCGTTCATTTGTATGCCAGGAGAACCAAAGCCATCTTAGGCGCAGCGCCCTGCTGAACTTGTCGAGGTCGACGATGCTTAGTCCTCCCTTGCAAGTCGGCGCACACACTCTGATCCAAGCTACTTTGCACACACCCTTGCAAGTCGGCGCCCGACAGTTCCTTGTCTCCTACCCAGAGAAATCTGCGCCTAATCTTATCCAAGTCCTTGAGGAACTTCTTTGGCACCTTGATCACCGTCAGGAGGTACACTGGCAGGGCACTAAGTACTGAGCGGGCACATACATCTTTTGTATTGTCATTCTTAATGTGTTCTAAAATTTCTACTGTATGTTAAAGGATGGAAGGAGTATAGCGTGCAATAACTGGTGCTTAAACTGGTAGTTATATTTTTGAGGTCAACACCGGGGGGGAGAAAAACCTCCCCACCTGAATATATTCATTCCACTGATGCTAGCGAACCCGCTAGGGGGTGGAAGGGCATTTGGGTGCCAGTCCAAACAAGAGTTTTACATGGGGATACATAAGGGGAGAGGAAGTTTACATATCACTGAGTGATCTCCAGAATAGGGCGAGGCCCGCGTCTTTCTTGGGCAAGAGGCAGCTCCATGAGCTGGCTACTTCCTTACAGGTTGCGACTAGCTGATTAATGTTGGGAGGAAGGTTGCGGAAGAGCAGGAGCAGAGCGTGTTTTGCTGAGGGAGGGACGTGGGCGGGGGCAACTGTGTTCCACAGCTCGGCGACAGGAGCGATCGCGCCAGGATTCCATCCGATGCGTCTCCAGAAGGTTTTGGCGAAGGGGCAGCCAGAGATCAAGTGATCTGCGGTCTCATCGTCTCGCGCACAGATGTCGCACGTAGCGGATTGAAGTATGTTTTTGCGACGGAGCACCGCCTTGCACTGAATGCGGTTTTTCGTGAGGACCCAACCGAAGAATTTGACTCTGGGGGGAGCGAAATTGCGCCAGACGAAGTGGAAGGAGGGACATTTCTGTTCTGCCTGCACCGACGTTCTGTAGATGAGCCCAGAGCGGAGGCGGTGATCTTTGGATTCAAAGTAGCATATCCGTCTATCTGGAGATTCAGACAGTTCAACGCCGGCTAGCAGTAGTTCGAGTTGCGCGAGCTCGCTGGTGGCCTGTGCGGTGAGGCGTCGCCTGATCATTACCCGCAGTCCTGCAGAGACCACGTCGCGCACCGTGGGCGTGGTCACCGCGCTGTGGCTGTGGAGCGCGGGGGCAAGGTCACACAGGGCTGCGTCGCCGAGCCAGGTGTTCTGCCAGAAGTTCGTGGAGCGCCCGTCGCCTACCTCGACTTAGGTGATCTTCTGATAGGTGGGCAAGAGCTTCCTCAACGCGCCCCAGTGATCGCCCGGCAGGACCCCGGCGAGGTTGTGCGTCGTGACACGTGAGGTCACCCACTGAGCCCATGCCGATCCGTCCGGGTGGTGAAGGCGGTGGATCAGTTTGAGCAGCAGCGATGCATTCTGGGTGTCCAAGCGTTTTACCCCAAGGCCGCCGTCCTCTTTTAGCTTGCAGACATGTTCCCAAGCGACTAGGCAGTTTGATCCGGAGACTTTATCAGTGCCCGCCCACAAGAACGCCCTGCGTTTTGAGTCAATGGCGTCGCAAACCCCGGGGGGCAGCAGCATGGCGCCCATTGCATAGGTGGGTAGGTTGCTTAGGACGGCATTGACAAGGACTACGCGCTCGGCGGGAGTCAAGAGCGAAGCTTTCCAACCTGCTAGGTATTTGTCCACCTTGGCGATCAGGGGGGCAAAAGCAGACAGGCGAAGCTTTGTGTTTGAAAGCGGCAGGTCGAGATATGTCTGTGGGAAGTGGCCATGGCTGCAACCCAGAGTATGCAGCAGGGCGGCCGCCGCGTCGTCGCCGATGTTCATAGGCGTCACCGTGCTTTTGGCGAAGTTGATGGTCAGATCGGTGGCAGCCGCGAACAGGTCCAGCGCACGTTTTAGACGAAGCGCGGATGCATCATCGGCTTTCAGCACAATGATAGTGTCGTCGGCGTACTGCAAGACGGTGCACGGTTTGGTGTCGTCGAGGGGGTGTCGGATGCCGCCGTCCTGCTTGATCAGCTGCTGGAGGACGTCGGCGACAAGCAGGAAAAGGTAGGGGGACAGGGCATCCCCCTGTCTAAGGCCTTTCTGGCAGGTAATCCAAGGCCCCGGGACACCGTTAACCAGGACCGCCGACATGGAGGTTGTGAGCAGCGCGTTCATCCAGCCGATCCATTTGCCCGGGAACCCTCGCACTTTTAGGATCAATAGCAAGCTCTCCCAATTGACAGAGTCAAAGGCCTTGGCAAAGTCGAGTTTGACAACAAGGGTGGGGGCTCGGCGTTTGTGGCAGCATTGGATCAACTCGGCGGTGTACACGAAGTTTTCAGATATGGACCGCCCTCTGATGAAGCCGGTTTGGTTGACGTCGATCAGGGAGGCGATCTGCTGCTGCAATCGCGTGGTGAGCATCTTCGTGGCAATTTTTACGGGGCAGTTTTGGAGCGAGACGGGCCGGAACGCGGAGGGGGTGATCGCTGCGGGCGTTTTTGGAATGAAGACGATCAGGGCCCTGTTCACCCTCCGGAGATCCACCTCCCCGTCGTTGAAAGCATGGAGGAAGTCCATGACCGCGTCCTTGACGATGTCCCAGCCTGCCGAGTAGAAGCCCGGCCCCAGACCATCTGGACCGGGCGCACTATTCTTGTCCATGGCACGGACGGCCGGGAGAGCTTCCTTGGCGCTGAACGGGGCGACGAGGGGGGCCGCGTTCGCCATAGCAGAACCGCTGTAGAGTTGGTGCAGGCCAAATGCCCAGGCCGCGGGCGCACCCTCCCCCAGGATGTTGTAGTAGTATGAGGTGAGGGCAGCGACTTTGGCGTCGTGGACAAGGACGGGGGCACCATCAATCTCGAGCGCGCGGATCCCGTTGTGACGAAGCCACGACGATGCTCGGGCATGGAAGAAGCGCGTGTTTGCGTCTCCCTCCTAGAGGGCTCTGAATTTACCTCGTTGTTTCCAGTACGCCGCGCGTTCCGTGATGATTCCCGCCATTTGCTCGCGGCACAAGTTACGCAAACGCGCCTCCCCCGCAGTCAGGTTTCTGAGTTCCTCATATAGGTCAAGCAACAGTACGATGAAAGCGGCATTGGAGTATAGCACGGGGGTTTTGAACGTCGCGCGCGCCCAAGATTTGGCCGCGCCGCGGAGGGCCTTCACCTTCGACACGAGACGGCTTGCTGCGTCCGTCGACGTTCTAGCGAGGCGCCACACATCGGAGACAGCGGGCCAGAACGATGGGTTCTTGAGCCAACTGTTTTCAAACCAAAAACTGTTGTCTTTGGAACTGTGGTGGGGATGGAGAGGGTAAGAGGGACATGGTCGGAGGTGGAGCCGAGCCGGGAGGAGAGGGTGGTGTTTAAGGATGGCAGCGGGTCGGGTTCGGGGCGGGTACCCGTGGGTTTCGGGTCTGGCGGGTTCGGGTTTGGGGCTAGTTTTTCACCCACGGTTTTCGGGTTCGGGTACCCGAAACCTATCGGGTTCGGGTTCGGGTTTGGTTTTTCACCCGTGGATATCCAATGGATATCCGAAATATGTATATATATGTGAATATGTGTGTATATATATGTAAATATGTGTGTATATATATGAATACGTGAATATGTGTATATATTTCTGCGGGTTTCGGGTATTTATTCGGGTTTCGGGTATCCGTTTGGGTTTTGGGTACCCGCGGGTTTGGGTTTGGTTATGAAATTCCACCCGAATCGGTTTTGGGTTTGGGTTCGGGTTTTGACTTCGGGTTTTGGGTTTGGGTGCACGGAGACTCCACCCGATCCGAACCCGACCCGTTGCCATCCTTAGTGGTGTTGGGGAACGCCATGCCAAACTCGGTGTTGACAAAGGCGCGGTCGAGACGGGCAAGCGTCGGCTCAGCGCGTTTGTTGGACCATGTGAAAAGGCGGTCAAGAAGAGGGATCTCAATCCAGCCAAGAGAGTCGATGGCGTGGTTGAATTTAGCGGCAAGCGCCGAGTTGAAGCCGGCTGTGTTTTTGTCAGAGGGGCCCCTTGTAAGATTGAAGTCACCCATGGTGACCCAATTCATCGGGGTTTGAGGGGTGATGGAGAGGAGGTCGGAGAGGAAGCTATCCATCTCGCGGTGGTCTGATGGGGCGTAAACGTTTGTGAGGGAGAAGGAGTGGTCGGAGGTGGTGCAGGAGAAGGGAATGGTGAGCGTGAACTTGCTTTGGGAAGGGGGGCTGGCGGTGACCACGGACGGGTTCTAGGCCGTGATCAAGCTGCCCCTGGAGCCGGTGGCGCGGTAGTAGGTGAAGTCGTTGAGGTACGGCGGGAAGACTGCACTGCGCTTGAACTGATCAAAGTGATCAAGCTTCGCACTTGTCCTGTCGGCCTAGGCCACGAACATTCCATGACACAATTGAGTAAGCAAAATGACTCTGACTCATGTTAAACAGATGGGGGGCGGCGTGCTTGGGAAGTAGCGGCCATCTTCACGGGCGCAGCCGGAGCGGATGGTGGAAAAAGTCCTGCACGCTGATAGGCGTAGACCCGAACAAGCAGCAAGCAGAGGCGGCCCAGAGCGCAACCCTAAGCGGCGCGCGAGGAAGCAAGCTGAAAACAAAAGAAGGGGAGCGGCACTGTCATCACGGTCACAGCCGGAGAGGACAGGGCGCGTCCCGACGACGCGACACACACAAACACAATGACACGCACAGACACGGTGGCGACTGGAGTTGGGGCGGCCGCCAGGCGCCTAGTGAGCCCGCGGTGGCGTCATTACGGCGAGGAGGTGGGCACCGTCGCCGCGACCGCACGGTGGTCCTTGCAGGAGAGCCCGGCGGCGCGTGCAAGACGGCTGAGGTCTAGGGCGCCGAGCGGGTTCTTCCTCCCGAGCAGGTTGCGCCCTGTGACTTGCTTCTTGAGAGCCGCTGAGCATGAGGCGAGGCTCTGCTTAAGAGCCTTGCGCGGGATGGCCAGGGACGCCACCAGGACGAACTGCGCCTGCTCCTTCATGGCGAGGCGGGCGCTAGCGCGCAGGGGGGCAGCAGCTGTGGGACGGCGTCCGCGTGGGCGGCCGCGTGTGGCGCGACACGCTTCCGGCTCGCGACATGCTTCTGGCTCCTCGGGCGACGGCGGGGGTGGCGGCGGCGGGGCGAGCTAGACGTCGTACCAAGGCAGGGCCAGCACCTCCGTCGCGGGCGCGACGAGGCCCACCAGCGGCATCGCGGGCTCCATCCACAGGCGGCACACATTGAGGCCCGTGGCGGGCCGTCCCATGGCGTGGACGACGCGGCCCAGCACGGCGTCCAGCGTATCCGGCCCAAAGGCCGGACCATGGCGACAGAGTCCACCATTGGCCCAGCCTCCGTGGCCCACCGGAGCAGGGGGCGGGCCGGCCCAAAGGCGGGCCCCCAGCTGACGGGGCGAAGGAGCGGCCGTTGTTGTCCCCCCCACCCCCCCGCCCCGGCGGCGAGGGAAAGAACGGGTGTAGGCGGCCGAGCGCGTCCAGCTGCACCGAGCGGAGCCAGGCGCACGGGACCGAGAGCATGAAGGAGGTGGCCTGCGCCTGGCCGCTCTCGCAGTCTTCCTCAGAGCCGACGACGACGTCTTCCGGGACCCCGGAAAGCCGGCTGCGAGCCACCACCACCCGGACAGAGGACAGGTCGACGGGGAAGAGGTGGCGGTTGGCATCCAGGTAGGTTGGGTTGATCTCCACCACTGGCCCGATCTTCCTGAACGCGGCCCTGATGCCGGCCTCGTTCCACTGGTCGTCGGGGAAGCTGACGGCGGCCACGGCCACCAGCCAGGGCAGGTCCACCACGAACCAGCCCAACGTCTCCTCCGACTTCTCCAGGGTGAGGTGAGCTTCTTCATGGATGATGGGGCTCTCGTTGGCGACGGCGTCCCTGTCCACCTTGCTGTCAAAGCACAGTAGCATATGCCCAATGGAAGAGGGCCGCATGTGGAAGTTTGCCATCGGGGCCACGGAGAAGATGGCGTCGTGGACGTAGGGGCCAGGTTTGTGCAGAGGGCCCTCGGCGCTGATGAAGGCGTAGGCGATGCGCTCCATACGAGCCCGGTCGCCACGCGGCAGCCACAGGATCCCCGCCGCGGCGCCGTCCTCGTGGATGTCAGAGTCCACCCGGAACGGGGAGCAATCGGAGTCGATGAGATCTTCAGTGCGGGTGGCGGAGTCCTCCCTCCCAGATTCGGTGTTGAGGGGGGCAGGGTCGGAGGCGGCTGAGAGTTCGGCGAAGGCCGCGTACTCGTCCACTGGCTCGTGGTCCCCCGCTTCCGGCGCGCCGGAGTCCATGGGCGCGGAAAGGGCGGCGAGCTCGTCCACCTTCTCGCGTAGGCAGAGCACGCGCTGCACCAGCGCGGCGCCCCCGGGGCTCCGGGGTGATGAAGGTGTCGTCGGCCAGAGCGACGGCGGGGTAGCAGAAGGAGGCGGTAATGGGGGCCACCGAGCAGTCCACCGCTGCGGCCGGGGGGGGTGGGGGTGGGGAGCGAGGGAGGTGGCGGCGGGTGGAGTAGCCCTGGATGGTTCGGAAGGCGGAGGTGGCACGGAAAGCAGAGGTGGTGGAGGGCGGGGTGATCGGCATAGATTGGGTGCGCTCGGAGGAGTCCGGGGACCAGGCGAAGCGGGCAGGCACCCCATTGACCATAGGCCAGGGGGTGTCCTGGCGAGGGTTCTTGTACCGGTGCTCCATGTGGCCGGAGTGGCCGCACTTCCTACAGCGGATGGGGTCACGGCAGTTGCGGACTTGGTGGGATTGAGAGAAGCACTTGAAACAGCTGTTTGGTGGAAGAGTGAAGCGGGGAGGGTGGGGGTTAAGTAGCGGCGGGGCGGCGGGGGAAAGCAGGGCATCCATGAAGGTTTTTGGCGGGTGGGTAGCTGGAGTAATGGTGGCGTTTGGCTCAAGGGGGCCGCCGGTCGCATCGCTCACATCGACCACGGCGGGGGTAGAGGGAGGATCCTTCAGCGGGATTTGGTGGAGCGGCGGAGCGGCGGGGGTGTCAGAGGGAGGCAGAGGGAGGAGGGGCGGGGCGATGAGGGAGGATGGGGTAGGGAGTTGTAGGACGTAAGCAAATCTGGTGGCGGATCTGTTCCCCCAGATTGTGGGCTGGCGCCTTGAAGGGGAGTGTTCATGTCTATTAAGTGCAACTGAAATAAGGAGGGTTCCGCAAGCGCACAGAAAATATCATCGTAGCATTTTAACCAGGAGTAATCCAGGTATCGTTATTTATAATTTTACCACTTTGGAAAGGGAATGCACTTTGGATAATGAGTGATGAGCAATGCACATGCAATAATGGAGAGCTTAACCTTGTCTGTATCAATCATCTCATACAGGGTAAGTGTCACATAAAATATAGGAATGAATGATAATTGACATAAGATAAATGAGAGCATTTGGCCACATAAAATAATAGTAATAACCATCTCAACTTAGTACTCTAAGCTTATAACACTAGCATGGACTAGGACGATCTAGGGTATAATCCTATGTTATTCTAACTATAAAGTCAAAGCATACAATGATTAGTGCAAGAACATCCAGCAATCATGGCGGGAAAAGGTTACATCTATGCATAGTGATATTACTAGAGAAGACTAGAGACATAGCAATGACTTCAATGTAATAGGTTTGTTCTGCTAGACCTATACTCGGGAGAAGGGCTACAAAGGACTCAACAGATCGTCACTCCCGCGATCTACCTCACGATCCGGAATATAGGGTGCAATCGCAGAGATAAATACGGTCTAGGCACCACGCCTACACAATATTTACCACTCACCCATCGATCTAATGAGCAAGTGCTATACGATCCTATGCATAAACACAATTCTAGTCCAACTATGCTAAACATATAATCAAAGTAGACTAAGAACGATATAATTGAGAACATAATCAAATAGAGCAAAGTCAAGTCTGATATAATAGAATAGAATAAAGTACTACTCATAGTATCATGAACAATGATGAATATTACAAGAATGTAGAGGGAATTACCAAGAACTCCGACAGATCCGGACTCCAAGCTAGGCTTGATTCCCTCTAGATCTATTCCTATGTAGCTATGCTACTAAACTATGGAGCTCTAATTGAGATGGTGGCTCGCTTCTCTGAATTCTGATGAGAGAATGAACTCTTGAATGAATTAGGGTTTCACCCGGGGCCGGGGCTCGAATATATAGCCCCCTAGGATGCACCACAGCCCTCGGATCAAACCGACCTAAATGGACGATAATTATTCATCCTCAAAGGCGGTGGAGGCAGGATCCGCGAGACTCCACCTCATTGGCTGAGGTGGAGGGGCGGCCGACCATAGGCCAGGGGCGGCCGCCTCGGTCAATGGCGAGTGGGCCCCGGTTTCCAGGTGTCGCCTTCTCGGAGTCTTCTAGAGTATACAATTTTACCCATTCGGTCTTTATCTCTATGTAATCCCGACATGTGGGCCTCTTTTGGTTCTCTTTCGATAACCCCCGCAAAATGCATAATCACCAAAACTCGTGGAATTCATCGGTAACCCCTATATCTAACATGTGAACTCATATTGGTTCTTTCTCTTGCTGCATTGACGGTATAAAATTGATACTTAACTACCGTCAACAAACTCCCCCAAGCTTACCTTTTGCTCGTCCGAGCAAAGATAGACTCGATGGATCGGAGTTGCTACAATGCTTTCACTTCTCACAAGTACACATGCGTTCAAACAAGAACTCTCCTCTGGATTAGAGTGAACTATTCTGACTCGAAACTTACTCATATTACCTTTCACCATGGGGCTTGTAACCGTCACTTGGGTCTTGAGTAGTTGAAAGATAGAACGGCCAAGTCAAGCGCCATATTTCTCGCTCTTTGATCAACTATTATTCCGTAGTTTTTGCAAGGTTTTGAAATAAAGCTCAGAGTTCCTTGTATGAACCTCTCAGGTCTCTCATTTGTGGTATTTCTAGATCCTCTCCAAGGCATGAGTGTAGTGTATGCCTTCTCTCTTCTCTCAGAATATGTGGTATTTGTGGAACTAAGGCATAATGGAAAGTGCCTTCTCTCTCTCACCCTACTTTCTAATAGGCTTATGTGGAGCTCATAGGTGGGGAGACACTCAACTCACTTGCACATATTGCACAGTTAAGCCATGGATCCAATAGGAACTAAAATAATAATAAAGTCATATGTGCATGTGAATGAGGAAAAATGGGATGATAAGATGATGATAGGATGATGATGATAAGGAAATGATTATGAGGGGTGATCACTTGGTGAACATCTACTTCTATACTTGCTCCTTTGGGGATAACATGACTCCCTTTATTTGAAAACCTTGAAAACTTCTTGAATGGAAGGAAGGACTTGGCTACTCTTTCTTTCTTTCTTTTCTTTTTTTTTTCTTTCTTTTTTTTTAGAGCAACCAATCCTCTCGAAAATAAAACTTTAGCAACGGGGAGTGTATAACTTGCAATGATAGTGACTTGGAGCTTTTATGTAGGCAATGGAACGGCGATGATTATTTCTAGATGTTCACTCCCAGGATAGGAGTAGAACCTTTTCCTGGATGAAGTGAAATAGATGGCGTATGTATATGTGGATGTACGGATAAACGGATGGATGGATGGATGGATGGATGGATGCGTACTCCCAGGGTAGGAGCAGCATAGGTGCGTATCTCCAGGGTAGAGACAGCACAGTATGTGGGGAATGCGTACTCCCAGGGTAGGAGCAGCATAGGTGCGTATCTCCAGGGTAGATATAGCACAATATGTAGTGGATATGGATCTATATGTGGGTGATACTTCTAGGAACAGAAGTAGCACAGAATAAATGTAGCATTTATAAAATGGGTGCATGCTTCTGAAGACAGAAGTAGCATAGATCAATGGATGGAGAGCACATAGTATTGACTTTAACTGCATGACTGATTCCTTATGGGTCCATAGCATAACCACACTCAATGCCTATAAAGACTACACTCAATGCCTACAATATGATCTATATAAACAGATAGGTTTTCCTAATCTAGTAAGCATGAATATATGGCCGTGGTAGAAATTTAAACTCTCATCATAAAGGAACTCATCATGCAGGAATTTAATATTTTCACGAGATAAATTCTCCGGAACTCTAGTATCTCTAGGAACAAGATGGACAGCAGCTCAAAACCTTCCCATATCATACCCGTCAACCACCTAGACTTAGATCAAGTGTTCGCTACCCACAAGTTTCGGGTTCAAAGCAAATCTCAAATCTAAACAATTGTGTCCAAAACTCGGGAGAGTGCAAGGTTGAAAACTAGGTACTTGAAAGGAATTACAGCAGAGCAACTATTCATTATCTCCATGTAGAGTTTATTCTAGGGACTACTTTTAAGACAGATTGCAAGAGCTCTCCAAAAGTAGAAAAAAGATAAATAAGGAAATCTTTCTGGTTTCTATGGTTACGCATCTTTTTAGTTGTTTTAACAAAGCATACTCTAACAAAGCGTAAATAGATAAGTTGGAAACACTTAGCTTGGTACACGGGGAAGCTCTCCCCAAGCCGGATGTTGACATAGTCTCGATGATGTCGTGACGGGCAATGAAGACGTTCTAGTCCTCCCGGAGTGCCGTGGATAGTTGCTTGTTGGAGACAAAGGTGTTCAAGTGTCGCGGGCAGCACTCCGACAGGGGACCTGGATGTCCTTCTGCCTGTTAGCTATTCTTTGATCCTTGATGTTTTGTGAAGCTCAAAATAGACAACAAAGCTTGTGGAACTGATTAAGCGTTAGTGATAAAACTTCTAAGCCTTGGTTGTCTAGAACTTTCTAACTTAAACTGTTCTAATAGGATCTCAAGAAATATTTTTATCTTTTTATTTTTTTAAGGAATGCAAACGAGGAAGATAAATATGCTGAGAAATTATTTTTGTGCCACCACGGTGAATAATTATCCACATGGGGCTTAAGGATTTTCTGGAAGCACAACATCTTTATTTTCTTTTCTAATGCGGAGATAAAAGAGTAAAGATGCAACTAAGATGTAAGTGGGAAAATAAATATGCTAAGGTAAAAACAATGCAATGCTGAAAAGTAATACCGATAAATACCAAGTTACCTCTTGGCGCGGCGTTCGGTGGTTTTAAGTCCTCCGAACAGGACTTGTCATGTTCGCTCATTTTTCAAGGGGCGCATTGGCTGGCGCCTCTAATGACGTTGCCTCGTGTGTAGGACTTGATTCTGATTTTGCTTTTACCTTCCACACTTTCTTCGTTGGAGAGGATGACCTTGAGGAGGAAGCTTCTTGGACCACTTGTTTCTCTTCTGTTGGTAATACCACTTCTTCTTCTACAATGTTCTTCTCTTCTGGGTACCGATCTTCATATCTAGACACTTCTCCCTTATAGTCGCCCATCCATCTCGTAGTGATGTTCTTCTTGTTCGCGACGGGTACGCTGCCTTCTCCTTGCTCTGTTCTTCTTGGGCTCCTCGGTGATTATATAATTATTGTTGAAGTAGCGGCGTACCTTCTCAGTAGCAAAGTGGAAATGGATCTCTCCTGTCCCAATATAGATGATAGCTCTGGTGGTGTTTAGGAATGGTCTTCCTAGGATGATCGGAGGATCGTAGTCATCTCCCATATCGACGACTAGGAAGTCTGTGGGGATATAATGGTCATCTATCTGGATGAGGACATCCTTCACTTCTCCTTCGACGAAGCGGAATGTGTGATCTGCCATCTGTAGCTGTGCATAGGTGGGCTCCAAAGGCATAGTGCCATATAGATATTCATAGGTTACCTTGGCCATAATGTTGACGCCGATCCGGTGTCACGCATGACTTTATTGAAAGAGCTTCGTTGATGGAGCATTGAATGGTTGGGACACTGGGTCATCCTTCTTGATCGACGTGGGGACTGAGTAAGTGGTCATGCTCCTTGTGGACTGCAGTGACCATCCTCACTGTCTCCGTCTTCTTAGTCTTCTTATCCTTGGTCTTGTTCTTCTTAGCTGGATTCTTCTTCTTCTCATTGTTTTGCTGATGAGGATGTGCTGGGAACTGCAGCACTCTGTTCTTGAAGAAGAAAGTCTCTCTCTTGCCCTTGATGTTGAAGGTGATCTTGGCAGTGTTGGCATACATAATAGCTCCAGCAGTGTTCAAGAATGGTCGTCCCAGAATGATGGGGGACCTTTCGTTACTGCCTGTATCCACCACCATGAAGTCTGCAGGAACATACGAGTTGCCTACTCGTACACATATGTCTTCAAGTATTCCCAAGGGAACACGAAGTGACTGATCTGCAAGCTGCAAGCACATGGTTGTGTATGCTAAGGGGCATCTGAATAGCTTCTCATATATCACTCTTGGCATGATGTTGATGCTTGCACCGAAGTCACAGATTGCCTCATTGAAGTTGGTACTTCCAATGGAGATCGGAATGACTGGTCTCCCTGGATCACCCTTCTTGATTGGCAGAGTTGAGTCAATCCACGACCCCTTCGATGGATCACTCCAGCTGTCTTCTACATTGAATATATCAACAAGATTTGCAGTTTCGAGCTCTTCGGGTTGTCCTGCCAGTTTACCTTGGCCGACGGAGGGAGCAAGGTTGACAAGCTGTTGTACCTGCGACTCAAGTATTTTATTGAAGCTGAGCTGACTCTTGATGGCATTGGAAAAGCCATCCATTCTATTACTGATGGTCTCAAGGGTTTTGTCATTTGATGCCAGCTTTTTGGACAGGTTGTCCACCAACTTGCCTTGATTCAGCACTAACTCTCTCAAAGGCGGCTGGTTGTAATTATTGTAGGAGGAGCAGTTACCTTGATAGTTGCCTGAATAATTGCCTGAGTAATTAGGCCTCTGCTGTTGATTCCAACCTTGATTCTGCTAAGGACGATAGTAATTGTTGTTGTTGTTGAGGTAGTTCACGTCCTCCTTCAGCTCTGGGCAGTTAGCACCTGTGTGCCCAGTCTCTCCACACTCTTCATATGTCATGCGAGCATCATGTATATGCATGACTTCTTTCTTCTCCTTAGCTCTCTCATCGAGCCTCTTCATTAGCAGGTCTATTTTGGCAGACAGCATGTCTACCTCCTTCAACTGGTGCATTCCTCCACCTCTCTTGCGGGTCTGAGTTCTTTCTTCACTCCAACCTTGGTTGGATGCCATCTTCTCCACAAGAGCTGTGGCTTGAGGAATAGTGAGTGACAAGAATAAACCTCCAGCAGCAGCATCCATTGTCTCACGTGTGCTGTTGCTGAGCCCATGGTAGAATGTCTGCATAAGCAGCCAGTTCTCCATGCCATGATGAGGACATTCGAGGATGTAGTCTTGAAAGCGCTCCCAAGCTTCGGGACAGCTCATCATGATGTTGCCGAAAGCTTGATATCTTCCCACGAAGAGCATTTGTCTTGCCCATGGGGAAGAACCGCCAAGAAATTGGTGGAACATAGTGCCCACATAGTATTCTTCTCCTTATTGGCGTAGAACCACGCTTTCGCTCTCCCCAAAAGTGAGAATGGGAAGAGGCGAAGTAGTATAGCATCTCTTGGGACATCCTTGATAGTGAATGTGCTACAAATCTCCGGAAGTGTTGGAGATGAGCACTAGCATCTTCATGGGCCTTCCCACGTAACCGGCTTGCTTGCACCATGTTGATTAGCGCAGCTTGAGCTCAAAAGCTCCTTCGATGTCCGCAGTGGTCCAAGACGAATGTTGTACGTAGTGGGAGCTGAGAACTCGCGGAGTGACTTGTTTGCCATGGCTTCAAATACTGGTGTCAAGTCTCGAACAAAAGATCGGCTTTTTGCTTCCGACAAACTTTCAAGTTGAGTTGATGATGATGATTGATTGGTCTTCCTCAACTTGCTTCTGGCCTTCCTGAATAAAGCTTCTGGATTGTCAATATAATTATCAGGAAGAGTAGTCTTTTTCATACATTACCCCTGCATAAGATATAAAATAAACGAAAGACAAGGGTAAGGCTGTATGAGTAGAGAATGGTGACGTTGCTCAATCTCATTATGTAGTGCAATGCTGCTCATTATCCATTGGCTTTCAACCTTCCTCGGCAACGGGGCCAAAAATGCTTGTTGATGTCTATTAAGTGCAACTGAAATAAGGAGGGTTCCGCAGGCGCACAGAAAATATCATCATAGCATTTTAACCAGGAGTAATCCAGGTATTGTTATTTATAATTTTACCACTGGGAAGGGAATGCACTGGATAATGAGTGATGAGCAATGCACATGCAATAATGGAGAGCTTAACCTTGTCTCGTATCGATCATCTCATACGGGGTAAGTGTCACATAAAATATAGGAATGAATGATAATTGACATAAGATAAATGAGAGCATTTAGCCACATAAAATAATAGTAATAACCATCTCAACTTAGTACTCTAAGCTTATAACACTAGCATGGACTAGGACGATCTAGGGTATAATCCTATGTTATTCTAACTATAAAGTCAAAGCATACAATGATTAGTGCAAGAACATCTAGCAATCATGGCGGGAAAAGGTTACATCTATGCATAGTGATATTACTAGAGAAGACTAGAGACATAGCAATGACTTCAATGTAATAGGTTTGTTCTGCTAGACCTATACTCGGGAGAAGGCTACAAAGGACTCAACAGATCTTGTCACTCCCGCGATCTACCTCACGATCCGAATATAGAGTGCAATCGCATAAATACGGTCTAGGCACCACGCCTACACAATATTTACCACTCACCCATCGATCTAATGAGCAAGCGCTATACGATCCTATGCATAAACACAATTCTAGTCCAACTATGCTAAACATATAATCAAAGTAGACTAAGAACGATATAATTGAGAACATAATCAAATAGAGCAAAGTCAAGTCTGATATAATAGAATAGAATAAAGTACTACTCATTGCATCACGAACAATGATGAATATTACAAGAATGTAGAGGGGAATTACCAAGAACTCCGACAGATCCGGACTCCAAGCTAGGCTTGATTCCCTCTAGATCTATTCCTATGTAGCTATGCTACTAAACTATGGAGCTCTAATTGAGATTGTGGCTCTGGCTTCTCTGAATTCTGATGAGAGAATGAACTCTTGAATGAATTAGGGTTTCACCCAGGGGCCAGGGGCTCTGAATATATAGCCCCTAGGATGCACCACAAATTTCTCGGATCAAACCGACCTAAATGGACGATAATTATTCGTCCTCAAAGGCGGTGGAGGCAGATCCGCGAGACTCCACCTCATTGACGAGGTGGAGGGGCGGCCGACCATAGGCCGGGGCGGCCGCCTCGGTCAATGGCGGTGGGCCCCGGTTTCGTGTGTCGCCTTCGGAGTCTTCTAGAGTATACAATTTTACCCGTTCGGTCTTTATCTCTATGTAATCTCGACATGTGGGCCTCTTTTGGTTCTCTTTCGATAACCCCCGCAAACGTGCAGAAATCACCAAAACTCATGGAATTAAATCGTTGTAACCCCTATATCTAACATGTGAACTCATATTGGTTCTTTCTCTTGCTGCGTTGACGGTATAAAATTGATACTTAACTACCGTCAACAGGGAGCAGGGGGAGCGCGGCGGGTGGCAGGGGATAGTCGGAGTCAGAGCCTCCAGCAGAGTTCGGCGCAGGGGGAACCGCGTGGGGTGTCAGGACACCCGCCTCGAGCCCCGAGAAAGGGGATTTGGCCACGTAGGCACGGGCAGCCTGGCTGCTGATGTGGAGGGCGATTTTGAAATCGCCTGAGCCAACGGTCCCAAGGAGGGCGATCGTAACGGCTACATCCGGAGAGGCGACGTCGACGGAGAAGACGCCGCCGGTTTCCGCGGCGGCGCGGAGGAGAACGGGCGGCGCGGTGAGGTGGAAGGAGAGGAGATTAGAGATCTGGAGGGCGGAGAGCGGGCGGCTCGATGTACGGGTCACCCAGACGCGCCCGGGGCGGCGCCGGCGAAATCCTGGGAGGAGCGGGGCGGCGGAGCAGTGGAAGTTGCGGAGGAGGGCATCCTCGGAAGAGGATGCCGGGGCGGCATGGGGAGACAGAGGTGTGTACACGGGCCCTCCGCTTAGAGACGGCGGAGCGGGGGGGGGGGGCGTTTGGGCTGGGCCGGCGGCGTAGTCACCTGAGTTTGAGCTGCTGTTTGTGGCGCGCCGGAGCTTGGAGCTGTCTCGGGCGGCTGGTTCCTGGTGGCGGGGCGGCGTCGTTGGAGGTGGCCTGGGTTGGGGGGGCGCCGGGAGGCGGCGGAGGCCGCTGCTCGGGGCTGGTAAAGGTGGAGGGAGGGGCGGAGCTCCCGCCGGGGTCGGGGAGGGCGACTAGGATCGCCATCTCTCCTCTCACCACCCACGGGAGGAGGTTTTTCGATTTGCTATCTTTTTTTTTTCTTGTTTTTTACTAGCTGCAGGAACTGGTAGTTATATGGCTTCAAAGCATAGTGTTTTGTGCAGTTAAATTAAAAAGTACTGACGCCTTTAAGGAACATATATATATAGGCACACAAATAAAGGCATACATTCTTGTACGAATAGGGGGAAAGACGAAAGACTGAGATGAGCGAAGTTTTTGGCATACATTCTTGTAAGATAAGAAATATGGTGAAAGACTGAGATAGCACACAAATAAGGGCATACATACTTTTTAGATAAATATTTGCAACAAAAATTGTTCGGGCTTTTTAAAGCTTTTGGCTCCACCAGCACCACTGCGTCGGACAATGGTGTTGCCGGGGCCTGGGGACCGAGTCTCATCACTTTGGCCGGACGATGACAAGAAAGAATCGGTCGGTAGTACTAGTAGTGCTACGCATTAGCGGTCCGGGGCCGTGCCGGTTGCCACCCGCACCTGTTCGCGGAAAAGCGGCCAGGAAACGTGCGGAAATCTTGGCGCTGAAGAGCGGCCACGGCGTCTGGTGGGAGAGCTAGTCGGCGCCCGGCGGTGACACGGACAAGCGGTAAAGATCGTTGCCCGGCCGGCAAAATCAGCTGGATGGTACTGTACTGTACTGTGTGTGTATTCAGACACATGCGCCGCGACGTGGTGGACACTGGTCACTGGACAGCAGCACGGCAAAGTTCTATTTCAACACCGGAAAGCGGGAGCTAGCTAGCAGTAGCAGTCTCGCTCGCTCTAGCAGAGTGCGACGCATCTCGTTGCCTTTCTCCGCCGACTACGGTGGATTATCGGAGAGCGTGCAGAGTTTTTTACCATCCATCCATTAAAAAATTAAAAGAGGAAAGTAGGCGTCAGCATCGACATCAGTATTTAGCACGGAAATAAGATGCCCTTGGCGGGCATTGCATCACTGTTGACTGCTTGTGCGGTTGCGCGAGCCAGGTCCCCATTTCTGTGTTAGCGTCAGCAAAACCAACACACGCAGTCAAGCACGTCGTCAAGGTTGGCATGCAACATGTGCTGCAGCAGCAAACTATGGAGCGTAGCGTATGTTACGTACGTTTTCGCTCTTGAGCTGGTCGTTGGGCGTTGGCTCGATCGTGTTGTGTGTTTGATGTGCTTGTCGTAGTATAATCTTTTCCATTTTATATAATTCATTCAGAATAACTATAGATCAGAATTATCAAACGTGCGCGTGTTATGTACTCCTATATTTCATACATGTTTCGATGCGATTGAGCGTTTTCTAGTTCCAAATATATATGTAACGTCGCGTACACATCGATCGTATGGATATCAAACCTTTTGGTGGTTTGGAACGAGTTTCTCCATCGATATGGGCCACCTAGAGCTAGAGAAAACGTCTTGATTGTATTTTGAGGGCACGTTGTCATTGTGTATGTTGAATATACTCGATTTAAAAGAAATGGTTTGGAGAGCTTTCTTCTTGTACCTACGGTTCGCAGCTTCTTCGATTGACCTATATTGGTAAATAAATAATTTTTCACAAAAGTCAGTGTGACACACAAGTGCAAGGTTTACCACCTAGAAAAGTTAATTACTAAAAATGACAACTGCCAGCTCAAGAGAGAGGGCTTACACGCGTACGCTACGCTACTTAATTAATTTGCTGTTGCAGCACCTGTTGCCAATGTTGAAGCGCCGGTAACTGCATGTGTTGGTTTTGCTGACGCTACCAACACCGAAACGTAAGGACCCTACAAGTATGTACGCGCAGCGCGGCGAGTGGCGCCACCGTTGACAGCAGAGGACCTGTGAGGGTATGCATGTCTCCGGTGGACAGCGGCAAACCATGAGCGGCAGTGGTATGATCCAAGGGGATGACACAGCACTAGCTCGGTTTGCCCGGAGAAGACGACTCACGTAGTACGTACTCAACAACGGATGTCACGGGAACGAAGTGATTCAAGCATAATCGGCTAACCAAGCTGAGTGCATGGGAGGCAAGACGACGATGGAAGAAGTTGGTCGAGGTGTGTCTCAATTTGTGGTGACGATGACGACCCAATGATGAAAACATGCGGACGGGATGACAAGAACTAAAATGCCGGAAGGCGTACTCTGGGCATCGTGTGCTCCGCCCAAGAGGTAGAGGGTGGGTGACAGGGTAGCCTTGCTCGAAGCATCTTCTGGCGATGTGTCTTGCTCGACACCACGGCGGTGTGTGGACGAGGCACAGTCAACCAGTGAAGATTATTTTGGATTTAGGAGGCCGGCAGACCCATACTCGAAGAACGACGAGGATGATAGATCAATAGGATTTTGCCACCTCTACACATCTACATATATTTTGACATACTATGAAACCCGAGATGTTTTGACATACTTTTTTTTTTTGAGGGGGAACCGAAGTTTCATACTATGATGAGGTGCTTGCTCATATGGTGTCCCATGATCAACAGGTGGCATAGACTACCCGCAGCGGCACCCTGTATCGATACTCCAGTATGGATTTTACAGGAAAAATCGCCGCAGCGGGATACTGAAAAGCACACTGAATCGTTCCGGATCGGCCCTCGTCCTGTGTCTGTCACGGACGTACGGCGATACTGGATGTGCCACCACAGGGCCCGCGCGTCCATCTCCGCACGGCCGACGCCAGAAGGGAGAGAGAGGGAAGGGGAGGTGCTGCAGCAGGGGATGGATGGCGGCCGCGAGGCAAAAGTCTAGCCGGCGCGTGGAGGAGGGCTCGCCGGCGCGTAGCGAAGTCCCGCGTCGCCGAAGAGGTAGGAGAAGAGGGTCGCGCGCCATGGCCGCCCGCCGAGATCCGCGCGCGAGCGCCATGGAAGCCCGCGGAGATCCGCGCGCGAGCGCCATGGCCGCCCGCCATCTCCGCCGCGTACCGCCCGCCATGGCCGCCGGAGGCGGAGGCGGAGGCAGGCGGGGCCGCCACTCGCCGTCGCCGTGCCTCCGCCGTCACGAGCAGGCGCTGTGCGCGCGGCCTCCGGCTCGCCTCGACGGCTCGCGGGGCTGGAGGCAGGCGGGGCCGCCACTCGCCGTCGGCTCGCTCGCAGGAGATGGGGCCGGCGCTCGGGGCCCGCCGTCGCGCTTCGGAGCTTGGGTCCGTCGCGAGAGAGAAGAAGGGACGGAGGAACTGAGACGATGGTGAGGAGAGAGAAAAAGAAGGGAAGAGAAAGAATAAAAGAAAAAGAAAAAAATCTGAAGAAGTGGGTCCCACAGTAGGATGGAGGAAGATGTAAAGTATGGATGGGTGCGGCAGAAATTGATATGGAGTATGGAATCTCGATGACTAGGACGAAAGATTCCTTTTAGAGGAAGAATTTGAAGTATGACGAGTGCGGATAGTCTTATAACCCCACCGAACATATAGGGCATCATATATCATGATTGTAATCCTGTGATGTTTTGACATACTATGAAACCTACCGGATCAACACCGCAATCCGCAATGTGGGGCCTTGAGGAGATAAGTGGGGCCTTGAGGAGATAAGTACTGGCTGCAAGTCTGCAACGCAGCCTGCTGCGATGCCTGGACAACGCTGAAAGCCTTGTTGTAATTTTTTTTTAAAAAAAAAACTGAATTGCTGAAACGTGCGGAAATGAAGATTCGCCGCTGATATGGCCGGTAGCTGCGGCGACGTGCGCCGAGGATTTGTTTGCTAGAACTAGCAGGACCACTGTACTGTACTAGCTAGCAACAGTAGATAGGAGCACAGCGGCAGGGTAAGAAAGGGACCGCGACGACAGACGGGGCCACCGCCATGCCGTGCTCTCGGGTCGGCGTAGGCTGCTACTGGCTTGGCCGCGCGCAGGCAGCCGTCCCTGCCGGGCAATTTGTCATCATTCAAACACACGCGCCGTTGACAGTAGTACAGCCACTGAGCCACTGGCCCGACGTCGTCTCTGCTCTGCAGAGTCTGCACGAGGAGCTCGTGACACCGATTCTCCACGCGCATTTCACCGCCAACGTAACGTACAGTGCGGCGAGCTCAGTCCTTGCCTCCTTGGTCGTCGCCTCCTACACTTGACCGTGTCAATATTCCAACCCGATCGATCGAGCGACAGTAGTGGTACCTGGACGGTACGCTCTCGCTAGCTATTCGACAACTAGGCTTTCTACGACGACAGAGACGGTGCATGCTAGAAATAAATAAGCAACACTAGCGTACGTACGTGGCCATTTCTATTCCACATTTATTTCCACACGTCCACGAGGTCCGACCGACCGAGGTACGTTGCGGCATAGTACACTGCAGCTGTATATATTGGAAGTTGCCGTGGAGGAGACCGTCACTACAGGAATCTGGCTGTTCGCCGACACCATAGGGGTTTGCCGACAGCCAGGATGGTCAGTCGGCCGAACCAGCTATTTAAGGGAAACGAACACAAACATCCGGGTAAACTCTACTTCGCCGACCCCCAGCAGCCCAGGCTGTCGGCGAACCAAGGCCGTCGGCGAAGATGGTTTTTCCCGACAGCCAGTGCCGTCGGCAAACCAAGGCCGTCGGCGAAGCCGGCTCGCTCGGACAAACGGCGCCGTCGCCGTTAGGGCTGTCGGCAAAGTTTGCCGACAGCCTCCACAAACTGTCGGCGAAAATTAGTTTGCCGACAGCCATTATATGCTGTCGGCAAAGTCCAGGGTTTGCCGACTGCTAGGATCTGGGCTGTCGGCAAACTATGCTCTTTGCCGACAGCAACTCTATGCTGTCGGCAAACAATTTTTTTTTTCGAATTTTGACTTGAAATTTTTTTTGTTGCCTAGATACATTGTTTATAATCACATGTTTGAATTTGGGCCTTTTTGGAAACATTTAGCTATATTTCGTTAATTTTTTTCCTTCACTTGAATTTTCCCGCATTTTTCAAGTTTGAACTGCAGGTGCATGAAATAACGAAACTTTGGCCTTCGAAACATGATATTCATGGTGGGGAGTGTGTTTTAAGACCGTTGACCAAAGCTCACCCAAAAGTTTCAAGTCCTTGTCCACGTAACACGACCATCCAAGATTGGTAAAAGTGTTTTTTAATTATATAAAATCCAAACGAAGTTGAAAAATCACGAAACTTGACGGGGTGTCGTGTTATCGCATGTGAAGGCTATAAAAAAATTTGAAAATGTTTGGAGCAAGTTGCGGCGTAACATGCTCAAAACCCACACATCTCCACACACCTCACTTGTGATCACATGTGGAGATGTGCGGGTTTTGAGCATGTGACACCGCAACTTGCTCCAAACTTTCAAATTTTTATCGTGGCCTCCACATGCGATAACACGACACCCCGACAAGTTTTGTGATTTTCCGACTTCGTTTGAATTTTATATAATTTAAAAACACTTCTACCACTCCCCGGAGCATCTTGTTACGTGGACAAGGACTTGGAACTTTTGGGTGAGATTTGGTACACAAATGCCCGGCCTTAAAACACACTCCCCACCATGAATATCATTTTTCAAAGGCCAAACTTTCACTATTTCATGCACCTCAGCTCAAACTTGAAAAATGTGGGAAAATTCAAGTGAGGAAAAAATTAATGAAATATTGCTAAATAACTCAAGACCTCCCCAAGTTTTGAATTTAAGATGTAATTATGGTAGGAAGGACCCGAAAAAAAATAATATAAAAAAACAAAAATTTAAAACTTTCTTTGCCGACCGCACTTGGATACGATCGGCAAAGAAAGTTCGCCGACGCCTCGAGCTCGGGCATCGGCAAAAGAAGTTCGCCGACAAATGAGCTCGGGGCCGTCGGCAAAGAAAGCTCGGCCCATTAGGCCCGGGAGGCCCGGAGGCTCGTCCTATATAAACGAGCTAGGGTTTCACTTCAACCCTAGCTCCGCCCCCTCTCTCCCTCTCCCTCCCGACGGCCTCCGCCCCCACCTCTCCCTCTCCCTCCCGGCGGCGCAGGCGCGGCAGCCCTCGACCCCCTCCCCCGGATTCGGCGCGGCGGGGCGCGGTGCGCGGCCCCAAGAGGCGCGGGCGCGGCGGCCCCGACCCCTCCCCGGATTCGGCGGCGCGGCGGCCCGACCTCCTCGATCCCCGGCGGCGCGAGGCGCGCGGGCCCCGATGGCGGCGCGAGCGGCCCCGGACGGCGGCGCGAGGCGGCCCCGACCTCCCTCCCCGGCGGCGCGTGGACCTCACCGGCCGGCCTGGTTCAAGCGGTGCCGCGCACCGTGTGCCGTCGACCTCGCCGCCGCGTGGATCTAGCCACCGGGTTGAACCGCGCCGCAACCTCACCACCAACTCGGGACCTCGCCGCCGCGCGGACCTCGTCGCGCGGAACCCTAGCTCCGTCGGGTGCTCTGCCATCCTCTTCCTCGCCACCGCCGCGTGGACCATCTCCTCCCCGTTGGAGAACCCTAGCTCCGCCGCAAGCTCCGCCGTCCTCTTCCTCGTCGCCGCCGCGTGGACCATCTCCTCCACGCCGGTTTTGCCCAATACCCTACGCAGGTTTTGCCCGCCCTGTTCTTATCTGTCTATGATGCTTGCCTGTCATTTCGATGATGCAATGCAATGCTGATGCGATTAAGATGAATTTTGGATGTTTTTTGCTGCCTATGATGCGATATATATGATCTGAGCATATATGCCACTGCCTATGCTGGTGATTGAACCAGTTCACATTGAACTATGTATAGTTGAAGGATGTTTCTCCATAGGTATGTACATATTAAGTGATCAAGTTCCCGTGTACTGGCAGGAACATGAACTTTTGTAGAGTCTTGGTAATTCCTAGGGTCCATGAGGAACTTGTCTTGTTGCACTATTTGACTGTAATTATATTCCTTTTAACTCCCTAAATAGGTTAGTTATGTAGTCAAATGATCTTTCATCAGAGGTTTATGTACACAACTATTATGTACACAACTGTTATGTAGTTCACATAATTACCAGTGCCTGTACTCTGATGGAGTGTTTAGGGCAGTTAGGATTGATAATGAAATGCACTAGCACTTGTAACGGCACATCCGCTTATTACGTGAGTTGTTATGAGATCTGTTTTTGACTATATATATACTGCCATGCATGAGATTAATATTTGTTATGCTTTGGAATTTCACGTATATCTGTTAAACTGAACCTAAACGTGTCATTTTGAATTCTACTCTCTTCTAGGATCTTACTGTCTACCCTCTTGAATTCTACTACTACTTTGTTACTACTACCTCTGAATTTTGAGGCATGTGTGTACTGTCTATGCTGTCCACTTAACTGAATTTGTGATGACATTATGAATTGAGGCTCTACTTCTCTACCATTGTATACTATCCTACTACTCTTTTACACTATTGTCCTACTGTCCTACTCTTTGTGATGACATTTGAGAAGATTTGAACTGAGAAGAACCTTACTCTCTATACTACTTCTCTACTTCTAAGCTAAGACAGTGGCATATATGCAGTGATGGAACCCTACTTTTAAGCTGAGGCAGCGCGATGATGATCAAATTGCCCCCTACTTTTATGCTACTAGGCTAGGATGGCTTGTATAAGCAACCAGTTTAGTAGCGACATGATGACAATGGGGCAAATCTGAGCCAAGTTTTCACACCTTTCAACTTTTGTATTCTTCTGCACTTTGTGTTTCTCATCTTATTATATAGTCGTTAACTATTGTACTGAAATAGCTGAGCTTTGTAGATTTGAATACAATGAGCTTTGCAAATGTCCTACTGTCCTTACACCTAACTGAATATGTTACTACTGAACATTTTTTCAGTGGTGTTGTGAGGCATTTTGAGCAACTGTCCTACTGTCCCTACTTCACTTTGATGCTACAAGTTTATTCTTGAGTTATCTGCATTTCATAGATAGAATAAAATGGTAGCTGCGGCTACATATTTGTGCTATCTCAGTTGGCTAAATTGTTTCTATGGCTGAGTAGCAATGGGGCTTAAATATGAAGTTTATTAATTATTCATGAATTGCTAATGTGTAAGATAAGCCATAGTCTAATGTTCTTTTTGAAAAACATTTATTTTTGATTACACATGTTTAGTACTAATGTGTTCCAAAATAATTTGTTGTATATCAGACTGCATGCTTATGACCCATGGCTGACATATCAATTTAACCAGTGATTAGCTGACCCGAAGACTTGCAAATATATAGATGAAGCCTATCTTTTGTGAAGGGTCCTATTATGATTATTAACCTTCATATTTTTTAATCTAAGATTCTCTTGGTTCTAATGTGTGTTGGTGATATGCTAATTTCTTGCAACGAAATTTAGGTTATACAATTATTTGTCCGTTGGCACACCTGTTCTAATTTGAATGTATTGGTGCGGATATGGTGATATGCTAATGTATTGGTGTGGGAAAACATCCTAATGAATGTTTATTTTTTTTAACAAAATTAATTTCTTTGCCGACACCTTCCGGTCACGGCTGTCGGCAAACTCGCCTCTTTGCCGACAGCCACCTGGTTCTGGCTGTCGGCAAACTGGCCTCTTTGCCGACAGCCTTGTGGTCATGGCTGTCGGCGAACCAAACGGCAGCCGACTTGACGGCGCTGTTCCTTCGCCGACGCACCACGTGGCTGTCCGGCGAAAGGACGCCGACTGAGCCCGTATTCCTGTCGGCAAAGACGGGTTTGCCGACAGCCGAGGCCAAATGCTGTCGGCAAACCCTTTGCCGACTGGATATAGGGCTTTGCCGACAGCTTTAAGCTGTCGGCAAACCCGCGGATTCCTGTAGTGCGTGTGTTTGATGTGTTTGATTTTTCCTTTTTTTATTTACCGTTCTTTTTTGGATAATGTATTTTACGATTCTACAAATCATGATTTAAGTTTAACCGTTCTACAAGTTGTTCCTTTTAATCTATTATTTTTTCTGTTTATTGAAGTTGACACACGTGTAATGTTAACTAGAAGATGTATAGCTCAGCTGGTTCGACTCTCCGTGATCGAACCTGTCCGTCCTGGATTTAGTATTGGTTTAACCTTGACTTTTTCAAGGTAACAGGTAGAGAGTGTATGTGTGTATTCATATGGATGAGTATGTGCACATGTGTGGTTTAACCCTGACTTGTTTTTTCTTTTTGTGTTTTACAATGAAGTTGCAAATTTGTTTATCCCATTGCCTATGACACGACTTCATACGTCGTGTAACAAAACTATATGTAAAAAAATGAATTTTTGTAATTATTTGTACTAGCAAAGATGTCCGTGCGTTGCAACGGGAGAAAAACATTATCTAGGCCAATAGCCTTGATTCAACTCAAAAGATAACATCAACTTCCACCATTGATCACTAAACCCAAATCCACATTTCTCTCCCAACACAACTACGCATCATAATAATGTTTAATTTGGTGTCATAATATTTATGAACTTCTCTATAAATATTGTCAAATCTAAAATAGTTTGGATTAAGATAATTCTAAAATTTGATATCATTTAGGCTAAGTGAGTATAAGAAAGTCTTCTAAACAATAATAAGAATAGTAGTAGTAACCATAATAATAAATACATGCACATAATTTCCACATTATTGTTCTTTGGCAATGATAATAAATATGTTTGTGTTCTCTAATGGAGAAGAAACTTAATTTAAAATTCATTATTATATAAACCACTTCAATCAAAATAGAAATATAAATTGTTAAATCAATTTTAATATAAAAAGGTGACAGATCTCATCAAGATCAATCGTGCATCCATGACAAAAAAGATTATAGGCTAGTATTAGATGAGAATGAAGCATTATTATAATATCATGTACTATTCAGTTAATGCATTATTGGGCAACGACTGCCAAGGAATTATACACTTTGGCAGTATTTTGTTCATTTTTATCTCTTTGGGTCCCACATTTTAGTTAGGAGCAAACGACATCTCATAATGACCGTATACCACCGACGCTAAGGACACCCTCATTTACTTCTCAGCTGAGTTTGCCTCTCATACGTTCTCAGTCATCACCAAACCTATATGCATGTAACATATGCAATATTAATTTAATATATCTACAGACAAAAGCACAACCAAATAAAAAATATAGCATCTATGGATAGACCACATGTTTTTGAAGTTAACAAAACTTATTTGATATTTTTAGGATTTTTATATGATTTTTAGCGAATTTTGCAAGATAAAAAGAAAAAATAAGAGAAAAATTTACATTTTGTATCAGGAACCCCGGTCTTTTGAGAAATCATTTAGACCCTTCCACCTTTTTTCTCTTACTTCTTTACATCTAAAACCCTATATTTTTATCTGTTTTCTTCCAACTTTTAATCTCCCTTAGTACGTTAGCTTTAACCGTGAACCAGACTAGGTACTTCTACATCGAGACGAAGACGGAGCGGCGGACAGAAAATTTGACGTTGGAAAGGCAGAAAGAATTTTTGCCAATTTATTATTATATTAGGTATAGATATGCTAAGAGCATTTGATATTTATAGTCTGATGCATGATAAATAGCATGAGACATTCTTAAAATATTTTCTACAAAGGTTGCCATACCAGAAAATGGAATATCTTTGGTAGCCAAACAATTTTTTGAGAGGCGAAATTGATCTTCGAAAGATATTGTCGGGTACCTAGATTAGGGGGCCCCAAACTGGGCAGTTTAGAGGCAAAAAAGAACCAGCCCAATTCACCTCTAAACTCCCCAAAGAATTCACCAAGGAAATTCTAACCCTCCTCGTGTTGGGCCGGCATGCGAGTCAGGCCCACAAGAGTCACACGGCCACAAGGCCCACTTGCTCGAGCAGCAGCCACCTGCCCGCTCGAGGAAGAAGTGCGGAAACCGCTCGAGCGAGCGACCGCTCGAGACAGTGGCGGAAAGCGCTCGAGCGAGCAACCGCTCGGGTCTGCCTGCAATAATTGCCAACCCGTGGCACGCACATGGCTACAGGGCTCGAACAGCGTCGTAGTACGCCTGCCCCGCCTAACTCCATGGCTACAGAGCTCGTAACAGTGGATCGTACGCGGGTCGCTTCCACCATTACGCTGCCCATGCCCCGGATTCGAGGACGGCAGGCGCCACTGTTATGCCATACCTTACACTATGCCTCGTACGGCACCCCCTCCAAACGCCATTGTCAACTCTCCGTACCACCAACTACGTCGTCCCGTCCCGTCGCTCGTATCGTTGCCATCTCGAGGCGGCCCCCAACCGCTCGAGAAGTGATGATGGACGCGACCTGAGCATGGGGCGCACAGTGCCCTGTCTTTCCCACCTCGACGACCATACCGCAGGGTTCCCGGGCGCACGTCCTCGTCTACGCCTGCACCGTACCTCGACTACGTCAGCCCACGATCGAGGAGGACGAGCAAGCCATCATCGCCCACGCCGCGCTGTGCTCGACCCGGGTAAAAGCGAGGGATCCACGAGCTCGTACCGGATCGAGGAAGGCGTCCACGGTCCCCGACGACACGACCCAACGACCATATCTCGACGTCACACATACGATAGCCCTATCTACTCTGTACTCCTGAGCCTCCTCTTGGCCTATAAAAGGGGATGCCAGGACCTAGCCTAGGGCACGTTTTCACGCCTTCACTCACACACATTCCCACATTTTCACACACTCATTCACGGCTAAGTCCCGCTTGTAGTCACCCCTGTACAAGCACCCCGGTGCAAGATAATACAAATCTCTCCCCTCTGCTGGACGTAGGGCATTCTTTGCCTGAACCAGGATAAACACTTGTGTCCTTCTTGCATCACCATCCGGATTAGGGAGCACGCATAGAAATTTACTCGTTGGTGTTATACCCCCCGGGGTACGAAACACCGACAGTTGGCGCGCCAGGTAGGGGAGCCGCGTGTTTCGCCCGATTCCCGCCATTTTCCGGATGGCAGCACCCGCTTCCTCGCTTCCGTTCGCCACGGTAATCTGGTTTGGGAGTTTAGAGTTCGTGTCGCTCGGCTCAGGCTACGACATGGCTCTGCTCTCGATCGAAGAACCAAGTGGGGGACGCGCGTCACCTCCACGTGCTGGTGGAGTCGCGCGTAGGCCACGCCACCACGGCTCGCCGCCAAGGCACAGGCGCCACCAGCACCAGCCTCGTCGCCAGCCCACGCAGGGCTCTGAGCACGCTGCTCGCGTACCCTCCCGGGCCGGACGCCGTTGCACACCCAGCCAGGGATGCCGAGTGCGCGGCGGGGGCAGCGCGTGGGCGAGGGGTTCTCGACGTAGACCACGGCTTCACGTTCGCCATGCGCTCGCCGAGAGAGCCCGGCGTGGCCCCTCGAGCACGCGCATGGCCAACGTTGCCCAACCTGTTGCCGCACGGGCTCTACCGAGCACGTCACAGGCTCCAGTTTGGGCTCACCAACGCCGCCACTACGTATGCCAACGAGATCCGGACGGCCATGGGACCGCAAGAGGGGAGCCCCGGCCCCCTCCTGCGTGCCACCATGGACTTGGAGATTGTATGGCCGGCGTCAGTAGACCGCGGGTTTGACAGAGCACCTGGCTCGCAACGCCGCAACACGGTCGGGGATATGCGCCGCTGGATCGAGGAAGAGAGCACGGGGAGGCCCTGGACGCCGTCCAGCGCTAACCCAGACTCCGACGACTCGGACTTAGGATGCTATGACCCGGCTCGCGAGTGTTTTCATCTCGACGGCGACGCCCCGTCAGATGAGGAGACCGAGAGATGGCGGCGCGCGGCTGTCCCTACCGCCAACCGGGCGGACGTGACGCCCGGCGGTCGGAACATCGGCCCGAGCTGGAGCCTTGCGGGTGATCGAGCCGCGCGGACCGCCACCACAAGCCCAAGATAACCACGACACAGACGACGCTCGAGCGGCACAATGGGCCCGGCTCGGAGAGATCGAGGCCAAGATGAATGAGGAACGCGCAAATCCGGAGCCGCTCAAGCGCGCGCTTGAGCGGGAACCATCCGCCCCCTCCTCGAGCTCTGGGTGCTCGAGGAAAGGCACGAGGCGTCCTCAACCGCATCGTTAATGATGGGCAGCCAGAAGTGCCGCCTGAGCCTGCCCACTTCCCTCGAGCAAGTCAGAATGTACTTGCGGCGGCCATGCTGCTGCGAGACATGCCGGCGCCCTCGAATCCGCACGCGTTGCGGATGCGAGATGAGATCCAGGGGCTCCTTCAAGTCGCGGCCGTCCAGCAGGCCGAGAGCTCAGCCTCGAGACAGCGTGAGGCAGCCCCAGAGCAACCACGGCACGAGCGGGAGGGTTCCGTCCACCAAGAGGCACCCCTCGAGGTGGTAGAGCCCCGCTCGAGATCGCATCCTCGACAACCGCGCGCCTCAAGATGCGCGTCATGACATCAACGACAACCGACGACGCAAGGCTGCGGTGCCGAGGACCGTGGCTACAAGGCCCATCGAGGGGGCGTTACGACGGCGACGAGGACCGCGGGCTCCGAGCCGCCGGGCCCTCGAGTCTTCGCCGAGCAATCCGCAACACACCGTTACCTAACCCGTTTCGACCCCCACGAGGTGGTCAAGTACAACGGGAGACCAAGCCGAGCTCTGGCTGGCCGACTTCCGGCTGGCCTGCCAGCTGGGAGGGGCTCGAGAGGATAAGGCGATCATACGCCAGCTCCCTCTGTTTCTCTCTGACACCGCTCGACGATGGCTCGAGGAGCTTCCCCCCAATCGAATCTACGATTGGACCGACCTGGTCCAGATTTTCGAGGGGAACTTCAAGGGTACATACATCCGACCGGGTAACTCGTGGGATCTCCGCAACTATAAGCAAAACGCCACGGAGTCCCTGTGGAGGTATAAACTCCATATACCCTCACGGCCTAGTTTGGGCCGACATGCTATCACCAGGCCGGCCCATCAAGCTTCAAGACCGATCGGCTCAGGCTGGTCGGACAGCCTAAAACAGGCAAGAATATCGAAGACCGACAAGGAGGACAAGACCTAGCTGAGATAGGAAAGTTTAGACTTGTAAAGTATATAAACTTAGTACCAGATAGGCTAGTTCCGACTTGTAACCTTGCTCTCCGCGATATATAAGGAGAGCAAGGACCCCCATGCCGGAGGACAGAATCTGGCATAACGCACGGACTCATACATCCACATCATAATCGAAACGAGAGCGGGACTAGGGTTTTACGCATCTTTGCGGCCCGAACTCCGGGTAAACCTCGTGTGATTGCTCCCTGTTTACGTCTTGCTCGCAATCTCGTGCGCCTTCCACCAATCCATTACCGGTCGGGGCATACCCCGGTCGGACTATCGCCGATATTTCGTCGGCGGTGGCGCGCCCGGTAGGGGGTGCACACCGAGATTTTACGTCGATCAAGATGGTTTCTTTCCCGGCTTCCATGACCTTCGAAGCTGGCCTCACCTTCAACTTCGGAACGTTCACCGGACTTCCAACTCAAGAATCGCTACTACAACTCTCACGCCCCGGCTATCACGCCGACAATGGCACCAACAATGGTGGCTGCGCCAAACCAGATCCAACTCATCCCGGTGACCACCATTGCAGTCCCAACCAATCCACCACCGATAGTTGACGGCACGGCGTCAACACCTCCGACCGGTCCTAACCAAAGGAGGCATGTCGGCAACACGGATCTACTCCGTTTGATCCATCAACAAGACATGAGGTTGACAAACCCATGCCAACTTTGAGTCGCTCCGACGACGTGTCGTCGCGATCTACAAATCGCGTGACAACAACGAATTCCTAATCTATCGACACGGCTGCGGAACAACCATCGTAGAGTCACTTTTGGGCGCTCCGAGCGGCCACGTTTGCAGCCGGTGAATCTACAACGACGCGTTCCAACAAATCCTCGTGGCAACCATACACGGCCGATGGCGGCGAAACTCACGCGGCTCCGACCACGGCCGATCATCGTACGCGGTGGTCGGAGAGGCCACCCAAGCAACATACGGCAGAGAATCCTGGCCGATATCCAAGATCTAAGAACAAGGACTTCACAAGCCTCACGGAGCAATAGCGATCCGGTCAAAACGACACAAGCCGGTCAGCAAGCTACGCCAGATCCGAGCTACGTATCAACAGCCCATCGCAGGAACGCACGCCGCAACGAACGGCGGAGACGTCAGTGGGAAATCCGACGAACTGGTCGGAACCCGCCAACTGCACCTACTGCGGCAACGCAGCAAGAACGATCCCACAAAACAACACATCTAACGCCCGGTTGTTCACAGAACGCACCGAGCTAGCTGCTGCCCTTCATCGTGATCAACAACGGAGGGAAAGGCGACGGCAAGAGATATTGGCTGCCATGGCAACGTCAAACGCGACAGAGCAAAAGTCGAACGACCACGAGCACGTTCAACTCAATCCCCTCCAATGACAATGGCGTCGGCACACAGGGCCAGGGCACTTGCGGACCGACACCAAGATGTAGAAAAGAAACGGAGAGAAGCACATCAGAAACACATGGCAGCAACTAGAGAAAATCGCCGCAGTTTCGGCATAAGCCCATTAAGGGACGACACAAGGGATTCACCTAACATGGATGAGCCTCGTTGTTGTACCCAACCCATACAGACGACTACGTATACAAACGTGCTCGGAGTCCTCCTCCTAGACGAATGGTTCCGACTGTTCAAACAAACCGTAATGGTTTCATCACTCCCTTCTTGGACAATTTGCGGACCGACTGAGAACCAAACTAGAGGCTCCCCGGTCAACTCCTCCCGAGGACGGGATACCTCCGCACACCGAGCACATATTCCCTAATCCAATAAACCCGGCCAATCTTCGGCGCATCGAATGTATCCGATCACCGGGCGCAAAACATCCGAAGGCATGTTCATAAACGGCGAGTGGTATGAAGTAGTACAAAAAGGAAGCCGGTTTGAGAAGAACTCAAGCTCCTTAGATTCTTTTACGAGATGTACCTTTTCCAAAAAAGGACAATCTCAATACTACTCGGAACGGGATAAGTATATCCGACCACGCCGCGAGAGATGATCAAGCCCTAGACGATGACGACCTACCGCTCAGACCGAAGAAGACCCGGTCATGGTCCACGACTTGGAAGAAGGCGGCGAGCCGGAAAATTGAAACAACAAGAGATGAAATCTTCTCTCTTATCAGCACAAGTTTTTCTTTTCTAGGCTATTTTCCTTTCAAAGTTAAAATTAGCGTCAGTCGTACACATCATTGTAAGTCATTCTGATGACGAAAAAGCAATCTAATGTGTACTATGTTATAATAAGAAGTCAAGTTTTCGTGTCAAACATTTGAGCACGTGGATTTTTCTTCCCTACTCAAAGGAAAATCATTCCTCAAAATGACGCATCACGACATCCTCTGACGCAAGAAACAGAGGGCTCTAAGCCCCGAAATAAAAATCCTACGGCAAGAACATGATACAATCATGAAAATGGATCAAAATAAAGGGATAAATAAAAGGAATCTCGAAGGATTCTGGCACAAAACACATCTCAAAAGGATCCACTACTTTCATTAAAAATATAAAAATTTTTTACAAACGGGGACCGATTGCATCTAAAAGCAATCTAGTCATCCCCGAACACCTTGCCGACCACCAGGTCGACAGAGTCGCGGCGACGACGGCCTCCGCCGCCCGGTGAACTCGACGGCGCCGCCCTCCATGGCGTCATGCGCCGCCACCGACAGCTCCATCCCACGGACATCAACACCCGAGATGGCGTCAATGGTGGCATAAGCGGCGGAGGCACCATGACGAACGCCATGAACCGCCACCGCGGCCACTTGGCCGGGGATCGCCGCCCCCGCGCGATGACATCGCCGCCCGGGCGTTCACCGCATCCGCCGCCGCATGAGCGGCCTCCGCAGCTGCTCCGGCTGCTCCGTCGGCCCCGCAAAAACGAGTAAAAATTAAAAATGCCAAGACGAGAAAACTCGGGGCATATGAACAACGGAGAACTCAGTACTTACCGCCGACCCTGATGTCGGCAGCCTCGCGCTGCCGAAGCAGCGTGTCCACCTGGACCTTGCGGGCCAGCCTCTCGTCCGCCGCCTCATTGACGGCGGCGTTAGCATCGGCGTCGAAGTCGGCGGCCCGCTGCTTTTCCGCCTCCAGCTCCTCCTGGGCGGAGGAGAGTGCCTTCAGGAACAGGTCCACATTCCCCTCCGCCTGCCCCAGCTGCTTGGTGGCGTCGGAGTAGAGGTCCCTGACGTGCTGCAGCTCCGCCCGACAGCGCTCGAGCGCAGACGCCAGAGAGTTCACTGAGACACTGCTCAGCGAACGCGGCGTGGAAACGCTGGCGGCCGCCGCCACCTCCTCCGCCACGACGGGAGCCACATGCTCCGCCGCAGCAACGGCGGCTCCGGCCTCCACGACCAGAGCCACCTGCTCGGGGGCCGCAGCCCCCGGTACATCCCTCCGCTCCTCCGCCGCCCTTCTCGCCGCCTCGGCGGCGCCCGCGGCGGAGGTGCCTGCCGCACCTCCAATGGTCAGGAGGGTGTACCTACATTGTGAACGAAAAATAGCGGTTACACCCAAAGAAGAAAACCCCAAGATTAATCAAGGAAAACTCCAATCCAAGCTCACCTCCTCCGCGGCCTCACCTCCCTAGGGGAGTTCACCGACTCCTTCTCCTCCGCCGGGCGCTTACCGTGACGGCGATCCATCTAGGAGGCGGCGGCGCGAGTATGGGATCTAAAACCCTAAGTTTGCGGAAGCAGATGGACAAGAAAAGAGAATGCGCTGCAGAACTCCCAGCGCAGGCCCCGATTTATAGAAGAGCTCGGAGGAATCAAGAAGGCAACCGATGAGATCGTGGGTAATCAAACCCCGCGGCCCTCTCGTTCCCGAGAGCACGAAGCGACGAAAACCGCTCCACTAAAGCAATATGCATTTATACGTTTTCCCCGCCTCGGAACCCCCGCACGCTCGCGACTCGAGTCATCGGAAGGGGAACGATTGTGCCACTGACACAAAGGACCCACCACGCCAGGAAGCATTGACTCGACCAGAATCTGAAAATTGTACCCGGGATTTGACGTGACATCCCGGTCGCTGATGCACGGTTGCATTAGCAAGCGAATATTTTTTCGCCCCGCACGTGATCATGACGCGACACGACGGTTGAAAGATAAGTATCTCACATCCTTAATAAATTTTTTATTCATCCTCTCCATTTCAAAAGACCACACTTTAGAAAAACCGTTTTTCACAAATTTCTTACCTCAAACACGAAGCAAACCAGGAATGCACTTGTCTCGGTCCCACTCGCTACGTGTTAACGGCATCACGCTCAAACAACACGAGTGATCCAGCGGTCGCTCCCAAAGGAAAAGGGCTCCAAACATTCCGGCACCGTGCTTTGTTTGTTTAGGATCATCTAATCCCTAAGGACTGGTCGGCTCTTGAATGAGAAAGAGAAGAGTGCCGCCGGCAATTTTTTCTTCCAAACTTGCAATAAGCATGACTTACCCTTCGCATAACAGAATTTTACACACCATATCACTATTCTTTCGGGAACAAAGGCATGATCAAAGCCCGCCACGGGAAGACGGTGGTTCACAAAAAATACGTATAAGTGCTCTCCTAACCTAACATACATGCCCTCACCAATCTTTTTCCACAAAAGATTTCTTTACACGAACTACTTCAAAGTACGTTCAACACATATTTACAAAGCTAAAAACATCCTCTTTTCTTTGTACCAAATGGCCAAGTACGTCACCCTCAAACAAAAACAATCGGCATGCACCTTGTCTCGATCAATCCCACTACGTGTTCACGGCTCCAACGCTATACAACACGGGGATGACGGTCGTCGCTTCCAACGGAAATAGGGCCCTAAGTGATTCGGCAACGCGCTATTCACTATAGGTCATCTACACACCCGAGGACCGATTAACTCTAAGGAGAGGCGATTACCAAGACCATTCTTAAATAATACATCCCGATACAACTTCGTGTCATAGATTATATCAAATCAATACGATTCAGCATACCTCATCAAAACATTCACTCATACCAAATTTTCTCTTTGCAGGCAACAACTCGAAGAAGCGTTCCAATCCGCCGTAACAAAGTTACGAGATAGCATCAACAATTCAACCCACACAATCCGACAAATTGAGCTGGGATTTTTTGCCAATGATACCGCTTATTTCGGCACACAAATAGCTAAGCTATTTCAAGGGTTTAGATTCAAAACCATGGTCTCACAACCACGCTGGGACCGAGTTAAGTAGCAAAGCTGCCTTAACTTAATCATGACAAAGTCATGGCATGGTTCAAACCGACCAGGCCCAAATGAAATTTGGCTGCTCGATCTCACTCAAAGAGTGGTCGGAAACACATAAAGCACGATATAATTGTCTTATTTTTTAGACCCGACATAACGTGTTCCACCTCATCTCAGCTCGGGGACTACGTGGGCCCACGTCACCCGAGAGGTGACATGGGCTAGATCCTTCTTTTAGAGCTTGCTGCAACATATACTATCATACGGCAACCTCGGGGACTACGTGGGCCCACGTCATTTGCATGACTCGGCCTGATCCTTTCTCTTTACAAAGAAGTTTAGTTCAAAACTAAGCTAAGGCAACGACCAATCACGACAGATACCATGTGATGGCAGGCATCACACACTAACGTGGGCCCACGTCTCCAGATTTGGGACCCTTTCAAAATTCTTTTTTCTTTTCAGGAGCATCATAAATCTTTCGGTCAAAACCGAAAACGTCAACCAAGTGTAAGCAAAGTGTGGTCGGAAGCATTAGACGGTCCTCCAGCCCCGCTCGGACCATATGTCGAACGTGTGTCCGACCACCCTTTCTCACTCAACCAAGCAAGACGGTGTTTTTCCCTCAAGATCCATGATGCTCGGGGACTAGCTGTGGAGGTATAAACTCCATATACCCTCACGGCCTAGTTTGGGCCGACATGCTATCACCAGGCCGGCCCATCAAGCTTCAAGACCGATCGGCTCGGCCGGGTCGGACAAACCTAAAAACAGGCAAGAATATCGAAGACCGACAAGGAGGACAAGACCTAGCTGAGATAGGAAAGTTTAGACTTGTAAAGTATATAAACTTAGTACCAGATAGGCTAGTTCCGACTTGTAACCTTGCTCTCCGCGATATATAAGGAGAGCAAGGACCCCCATGCCGGAGGACGTAATCGGCATAACGCACGGACTCATACATCCACATCATAATCGAAACAGAGCGGGACTAGGGTTTTACGCATCTTTGCGGCCCGAACCCGGGTAAACCTCGTGTGATTGCTCCCTGTTTACGTCTTGCTCGCAATCTCATGCGCCTTCCACCAATCCATTACCGGTCAGGGCATACCCCTGGTTGGACTATCGCCGATATTTCGTCGACAGTCCCTCAGAGACTTTGCTCGACGTTTCTCCAAGCTGCGCACCGAGCTACCACACATCCCCGATCACGACGTCATCCTGGCGTTCGTCTCGGGCACCACGTGCAGAGAGCTCGTGCGGGAGCTCGGGCGCAACCGCCCAAAGACGGTCGACGAGCTCATGGACGTCGTCGCCGACTATGCTGCCGGCGACGAGGCCGTGGGAGCCTTCTTTGGCGGAGCTGGGAACAAGCCCGCGCCGCCCCCAGGGGACGGTGAGGGCCCGAGCAAGGACAAGAAAAAGAATCAAAAGAAGAAGAAAGGCAACCAGCAAGGCAAGCGCGCGGTCGTGGAAGGCGAGGTGGCCGTAGCCGAGCGCAAGAAGCCTAGACCCCCTCTGGATAGGGGCGTCTTCGACAAAATGCTTAAGCAGCCGTGCCCCTACCACAAGGAGCCGGCCAAGCATAACCTCGAGGACTGTCGCATGCTTCGAAGCTACTTCAAGAAGCTCGGCATCGGCAAGGACGACGACAAAAAGGGCAAGGGTGGAAACGATCAAGCCAACGACAACGACGACAATGGGTATCCACCCATCACCGAGTGCTACATGATCTACGGCGGCCCAACCACCCAAATGACACGTCGAGAGCGGAAGGCCGAGCGCAGGGAGGTTTTTGCCCTAAAACCCGCCACGCCTCAATTCCTCGACTGGTCGGATGCTCCCATCATGTTCGACCTGATGATCATCCCGAGCACGTCACCAATCCCGGCGCATACCCTCTCGTCGTCGACCCGATCATCCTCAACGCCCGCTTCACCAAAGTTCTCATGGATGGAGGCAGCAGCCTCAACATCATCTACATGGAGACCCTCACGCTTTCGGCCTCACAAGAGCTCACCTCCAAATGAGCGCCGGGGCTTCCACGGAGTGGTCCCTGGCAAGAAAGCGCTCACGATCGGCCGCATTGACCTCCCCGTCATCTTTGGGACACGCTCGAACTTCCGTCGAGAGGTCATAACTTTCGACGTGCCCAGTTTCGAGGGGACCTACCACGCCATCCTGGGCAGGCCATGCTACACCCGGTTCATGGCGATCCCCAGCTATGCCTACCTCAAGCTCAAGATGCCGGGACCAAACGGAGTCATCACCGTCAACTCCACGTACGAGCACGCCTACCACTGCGATGTGGAGTGCGTCGAGTACGGGGAATCACTGACGAACGTGATGGGAGCATCTGAAGACTTAGCCATGATGCTCGATCGCATGGCGGCCGAGCCCTCGCTCCAACACCCAAGCGACAGCCGGCAACTTCGAGCCCGCCGACGACACCAAGAAGATCCCGCTCGATCCAAGCTCCTCGGGGAGAAGACGCTGGTCATCAGCGCCTCCCTCGACAACGCATAGGAAGCAGTGCTCGTCGACTTTCTCCGCGCAAACGCCGACATGTTTGCGTGGAGTCCCTCGGACATGCCCGGCATACCGAGGGATGTCGCCGAGCACGCCTTGGAGATCTGTCCCGGTTCGAGACTGTCAAGCAACGCCGCGCCGCTTCGACGAGGAGAAGCGCAGGATCATCCGCGAGGAGGTCGAGAAGCTCGAGAAAGCCGGATTCATCAAGGAGGTACATCATCCCGAGTGGTTAGCTAATCCCGTATTGGTAGAGAAAAAGAATGGAAAAATGAGGATGTGTGTAGATTACACTAGTTTAAATAAAGCATGTCCCAAAGTCCCATTTCCTTTACCTCGAATAGATCAAATCGTTGATTCCACTTTGCGGGTTGCGAAGTACTTTCCTTTCTCGACGCCTACTCGGCTACCACCAAATCAAAATGAAGGAGTCCGACCGGCTCGCGACTTCATTCATCACCCCCATGGGCATGTATTGTTATGTCACAATGCCTTTCGGCCTTCGAAACGCCGGGCAACATATCGGCCGCATGCTCCATGTCTTCGAGAAACACATAGGAGAGACCGTCGAGGCCTACGTCGATGACATCGTTGTCAAGACTCAAAAAGTAGAAAACCTTGTCGCGGACCTCAAGTTGACGTTTGGATGCCTCCGGCTAAAAACATCAAGTTGAATCCCGAGAAGTGTGTCTTTAGTGTGCCTCGAGGCATGTTGTTAGGGTATATCGTCTCCCGCGCGGCATCGAGGCCAATCCCGAGAAGGTCGCGGCCATCATGAGAATGGGGCCAATTCGAGACCCGAAAGGGGTGCAAAAGATCACCGGATGCTTAGCCGCACTCGGTCGGTTCATTGCGCGCTGGGAGAAAAAGCCTTGCCTGCATACCGGCTCCTCGGAAAATCCGAGCACTTTGCATGGACACCGAAGGCGAGGAGGCCCTCTCAAAGCCGAAGAGCATGCTCACATCTCCTCCCGTGCTCGTGCCGCCTCGGCCGGCTCGAGACGGCATACCCGCCGAATCCCTCCTCCTCTATGTTGCCGCAACCACTCGTGTGGTCGGCACGGTCATAGTGGTCGAGGCGAAAAGAGGGGCACGCGCTCCCCGTCCGGCGGCCGGTGTATTTCATCGGTGAGGTGCTCTCGGATGCCAAAACTCGGTACCCTCAAATCCGAAACTGCTCTACGCAATCGTCCTCACCCGTCGAAAACTCCGGACTATTTCCTAAGCCACCCGGTGACGGTAGTGTCATCATTCCCACTTGGTGAAATTATCCAAAACCGGGAAGTAGTGGGTCGAATCGCCAAGTGGTCGGGCCGAGCTCATGGGCGAGACCATCACTTACACCCCACGAAAAGCTATCAAGTCTCAAGTGCTTTGGGCCGATTTCGTCGCCGAATGGACTCGACATCCAACTCCCCCGAGTCCGCATCCAGCCGAGTCATGGACCATGTATTTCGACGGGTCACTTATGAAGACAGGAGCAGGCGCGGGCCTGCTCTTCATCTCACCCCTCGGAGTACACATGCGTTACGTGGTGCGCATCCACTTTGCCGCCTCGAACAATGTGGCAGAGTATGAGGCGCTCGTTACCGGGTTGCGCATTGCCATCGAGCTTGGGGTCCGACGCCTCGATGCTCGAGGCGACTCGCAGCTCGTTATCGATCAAGTGATGAAAGCCTCGAGCTGCCATGATGAAAAGATGGAAGCGTACTGCAATGAGGTGCGCAAGTTGGAAGCCAGCTTCCATGGTCTCGAGCTCAACCACATCCCAAGGCGCTTCAACGAGGCCGCGGACGAACCGGCCAAAATCGCTTCATCTCGGCGCCGCTACCCCCGCACGTCTTCTCGAAAGATCTTCACGAGCCATCCGTGAAGTGGGACTCGGGGCCGGGCGGGACCCGGCCGTTGAGCTCGCTCCTACGACCGAACCCCCTCGACGGGGCCACGGTCATGGAGATCGACCGGGTTACGAGCCCACCAACCGGCGTGCACCCTTCCTCGAATACCTTGTTCGAGGGAGTTGCCGGAGGATCGAACGGAGGCGAGGCGACAAGCTCGTCAAGCCAAAACTTACGTCCTTTATGGGGAGGACAGAGAGCTCTACCGCCGCGGCCCGACCGGTATACTTCAACGGTGTATCTCGATCGAAGAGGGCGAGAAACCGCTCGAGAGACATGCACTCGGGGCTTGTGGCCACCACGCTGCGCCAAGAACCCTTGTCGGGAACGCATTCCGTTGAGGCTTCTACGGCCCACGCAACTACGACGCCATCAAGCTTGTTCGAGCGTGTGAAGGATGCCAATTCTACGCCAAGCAAACGCATCTTCCAAAGACACGCACTCCGCATGATCCCCTCACGTGGCCATTTGCGGTATGGGGGCTCGATCTGGTCGGACCCCTCAAAAGACGACGGGAGGCTACACCCACTTGCTCGTGGCCATCGATAAGTTCACCAAGTGGATCGAGGCCAAGCCCATCACTAACATTCGCTCGGAGCGGCGGTCGAGTTCTTCACCGACATCGTCCATCGCTTTGGAGTCCCCAACGTCATCATTACGACAATGGCACCCGGTTCACGGGCAAAAAGTTCTTGGACTTCTCGCGATCGGTACCACATCCGTGTGAACGGGTCGGCGCCGCCTACCCTCGAACTAATGGCCAAGTCGAGCGTGCCAACGGCATGATTTTGCGAGGGCTAGAGCCAAGAATTTTCGACCGCCTCAACAAGCACGGCAAGAAGTGGGTAGCTGAACTCCCATCCGTCCCGTGGAGTCTATGAACGACCGAAAGTCGAGCCACCGGGTTCACCCCGTTCTTCCCGGTCTATGGGTCTCGAGGCCGTCCTCCCCACCGATCTCGAGTACGGGTCCCCGACTTAAGGCCTACAACGAGCAAACTAACGAGGAAAGACTAGCTAACGCCGTCGACCAGCCGAAGAGGCTCGAGACACGGTGCTCCTACACTCGCACGCTACCAGCAAAAGCCGCGGCGATATCACGAGAAGAACGTGCGCAAGAGGGATTTCGAGGTCGGCGATCTCGTGCTCCGTCGACGCCAAGATAACAAGGGCGCCACAAGCTCACTCCTCCTTGGGAAGGCCCGTTCATCGTGGTCGAGGTGCTGAAACCGGGACGTACAAGTTAGCCGACGAGAACGGCTTGACCTCACCAACGCGTGGAACATCGAACAGCCTACGTCGCTTTTTCCCCTAGGCCTCGATGCCTTGTACATTTTTCTCGTTCCAAATGTACCGCTAGTATGAATAAAAACCCCCGCAAACCAGTTTCCTACTTTTTGTTCGTTCGTATGCAAGGTGGGCTCGACTTTGTTTTCACAAAGCCAAGCCCCCCTCGGGGGCTAGACCAGGGGGACCCCCCGGAGTCCTCGAAAAAACGCACCTAGTTTTTTCCAAAAAGACGCTCGATGCAACCTTTCTCCTCCTCGCCTCGAAATTTTTCATAAGCTAAGCATCAGCGTCACCTCGAGCTCTTCGGGTCGGGACGATCGAGCATAGGGCTTCCCACGCTTCCGAGCTACGGCACCCCAACTCATCTCCCCTCGAAGTGGTTCGAGCGCAACGCTAGCACTTAGTTAAAGAAAAATAAAGGCAGGAAGCGAAAAGTAATATGGAGCACAAGGGAAAAACTAGAGCAATAATAAACATCTGAGCATCATGATTTAAGGCCACTTGGGCCATTTCCATGGCCAAAATACTTGTTTTCTTACAAGGGCCTTGTTGCCCAGATTTCGGCTCGCACGCCGGCTAAAAACTACTCCACATCAGGCGGGAGGACTTCTCGCGCGGACGCCTCCAAGACGGGCGCCGGCTCCTCGGCCTCGGCCTTGAGCTGCTCGATCAAGGGGGTTGACCCCTCCTTCTTGCTCGCCCTCGGCGTAGGTGAAGCCGCTCGCAACGGCCTCCATCCCGGCCCGGGCGTCCTCCCTCGAGATGCTAAACCCCGAGTAGAAGACGGCCATCGCCCGGCGCGCAGCGAAGACGAGGGCTTCCTGGATACGACCCCGCAGAGAGGCGCCGAACTCACGGACCCGGCTAGCGTAGCTCTGGCCAGCATCCGGCCCCTCGACGTCCACCACCGGCGGGAAGCCCCAGTTGGCGCTAAGGGTGTCGATGGCGCCGGTGATGTGGGCCTTGGCTGAGAGCACGCCGTCAGCCAGCGCATGGGCTGACTTTGCGTCCTCACGCGCTTCCACCAGGTCCGCCTCCAAACCTAAGAAAGAACGATGAAAATGAGATACTCGAGCAATGCGCAAGAACCGCGTGGAAAAAAAAGGTTAGAGGGCTCGGACTACTTACGGGTGCAGCGGGTCGAGAGCCCTTGCTCGCGCTCGAGTGCCCGCACGAGCTCGGTCTCCTTCCTCTGGAGGGCGCGCTCGACGTCGCGCTTTTCCGTCCGCAGCTCCTCATAAGCCTTGCCGGCGCCCTGGATGGCGAGGTCCTTGTCCGTCACCACCTGACGGAAGTTGACCACCTCCGTCTGGAGACCGCTCGCCCGCTTCTTCTCCGCTTCGAGCGCGCTGGCAAGGGCCTCCTTCTCGGCAGTTTCAAGGGTGACCGCCGCCTGCAGTTCCTTTGTATATGCCTCGACATTGGCCTTGTCCTTCTGGAGCTGCTCCATGTCCCGGCATTTGGCCCTATAGCTTTGCAGCGCCGTAGCTGCGTCCTTCTTGAGCTGCTCGAAGACTTCGTGCAGCTGCGCGTACTTCTGACGAACGGCCTCCACCTCCTGCGCGGCTTGGGCAAGCTTCTCGCCCGCATCCCGCTGTGCAGTCTCGGCCTCCTGCGCCACCCAAGCGAGCTCATCTTGAGCATTCTTGGCACCTTCCTTGGCGGCGTCCAGGGCGGCGTTGGCCTCTCGAAGGAGCCGAGCAAAGCGGTGCCGCTCGCCCTCAGCGTCTTGCCCCATCCGCATGTACCGCCGGATTTCGTGCTCGCTCTCTTGCGTGGCCCGGATGTGCGTAGATTTGGCGTATGAGCGGCTCTGCGTCGTCTGAACCATGAAGGGGAAGCATCAGATCATAAATCACGACAAACTAAAAAGAAGAGCAACTAAAGTACTCACAGAGAGAAGCCGGGGCATGTCCTCAGAGACGAGCGACAAGGCGGTCTTCAAGGCGTTCTCGAGCCACTGCCGGCGTTCCTCGGTCTCCGCGTGCGCCTCGAGCTCCTTCGATCGTTCATCACGATCGGAGGGACCTCGTGGTCGAGGGGGTCGGGAGCACCGCGGCGGCTTTCCCATAAGGGGAACTCCTCCCGCATCTCCTTGTCGACGGAGGAGTGGAGTCTCCTCACCGCCTCCAAATCGACGCCCGCCGTCACCACCCGTTCAGCCAAGGTCGTCGGGCGTTGCGGCTGGCTCCAGGAGGAGGACGCCTCCTGGGCGAGCGCCCGCGCCTCGACCCGCCTCCGCTCTTCGATGGAGACATCGGTGGGCTCGGTGGGCCCGAGACCAACCGACCGCATGTGGCTGTCGACAATGGCCGCTGCCGTCTGCTTTCTTTGGGCTTCCTCCCATTGGTCGGCGTCGGTCATGTCCTCGAACCACACCTCGCCCGTTTCCGAGTCGGGCATGAGGTGGGGCACCCGGTCTCCCCGGCGGCCGCGGAGGCCGCGCGGCGCCGGTACGGCACTGTGCGGAGCTCCCGCCGCCGCCCTGCGCGCTCATCGCCGCTCGCGGCGGGCCGCTCCGCCACGCCCCACCCGTAGCCGCTTTCCTCTAGCTCAGCCCGCTGCTCCACCGGCGGCTAACGCCCCTCGACGCCTGCGGCGGTAGATCGCTCTGCCTGCTGCTCCGTTCGCTCCTCCGCTTTCTCCTCCTCCTGAGCGGCGGCGGGGCGCTCCTCGGACGCCCTCTCCTGCGCCGTGGTTTGGGCCACCCCTTGCTCGACTGAGAAAGCTTGGGGCACCTCGACCCGTCGCCCAGCGGAAGGGTCGACCTCCAAATCCCGAGCGGGGGTTGGGGCCCGGCTCGGCTGAGGCTCAGGCACTGGGCCCGCCACTTGCATCTCCACGTCCTCCACCGGCCGGACAGTGGTTGACGACGTCTGCTCTGCCCCCTCCTTCTCCTTGCGCTCCTCCTCGAGCTGGCGCGCCGATTGGCCAGGAGGTCTTGGAGCCCGAGCCCGGGCTCGTCTCCGAGCTCGATGGGCTGCTGCTCGGCCCGGCCCCCATCACCGGAGCGAGAGGCCGCGGCTCCGGCACCATCACCTCCTTGTCGCCGCCGCCGCGTCTCCCGGCGGTTGACAACGACGGGGTCTCGAGCGGGAGGACGGTTGAGGCCGTGATGGTGGTGGTGTCCTTCTCCCCGCCGCCTTGGTCACGGCCCCGCACCTCGCACGAGACGCGGCCGCCATCAACTTGCCACGCCTAATTGCATCCTTGGCTTGCTCTAACCAAATTGGAGTAGAACGAGGAAGGATCACTCCACCTCGGCATTGACGGGGGTGCCGCCGACCCTCCCGTGGTCTTCAGCCTTTTAGTAGGCGCATGGGGGGGGAGGGATGGTAACGTCCCAGGGAGCGCTTAGTCCCTGAAGAAAGAGAAAAACAAAATTCACTATGACAAAACACTCACACGCGAACAAAAGAGTGCAATAAGGGATAGGTCGACCGTAAGACTTACCCTGCGGTCGAGGTAGCGCTGCTCGAGCCATCTGGCTTGCTCGAAGCGCTCGGGGGCTTCCGAGCCTCAGGCGCCCCCCTCGAGTCACTCGAGGACTTGGGGGCCTCGAGCCCGCCGCTTGCGCCGCTCGGGGGCTTCGAGACCTTGGCGGCCGCCCCCGTTCTGGCCGACTCCTTGGCCGGGTCGGGCACGGCGTCCCTTACGGGATCCTGGGTCCTGCGGGTCGAGGTCCGCTCGGCCCGGCGGTCGCTGGAAGGAGCCCGGCGTTGCTCGCCGGGCTGCGCAGAAGTTGAAGTGCGCACATTTGCAGCCTCATGCTGCCGGGTGTGCGCGCCCGTTGAAGAAGAATGGTGGCGGGAGGAAGAGTCCCGCCGCGTCGCCGGAGATGGCGCCCGCCGCCATGGCTAGAGCGGCGGGCGACTCCTCCCGCCGCCCTCGCTTGAGCCGGCGACGGCGAGCGAGCGCGGTGGCCGGGAGAGCTGAGACGCCCCCGCGCCGCTTTGCTCGGGCCGGGCGACGGCGTTCGAGCGCCGCGGCTCGACGACTCCTCCCGGCGGCTCGCCCGAACCGGCGACGAGTCGTCGCGCGAAGGCCCGGCGCCAAAGTTAGCTCCGCACGCGAGAGCAAGGAGGCGTCGGGGCTCGAGTGGCGGTGGCGCCATCGCGTCGGTCGCCTCGTCGTCTTCCCCCTCATCATCGCCCTCGTCCTCGTCGGTCGACTCGAGACTAGAGCTCCGGGCGGTGGGTCCGCCGCCGGACGCATTTCACGCGCCGGCGGCGCCTAGCCTTACGCTTCGAGTCTCCTCTAAGTCACGAGCTTTCTTTGCTCTCTTTCCCTTTTCGAGAGCACGGCGGCGTGTTCTCGTTCACCCTCAGCGTCTTACCTCGCGGTCGGGCGCGTCCTCCTTCACCGGGGCCTCGACTCCGCGTGGTCGTTGATATTCTAAAAAAGAAAAAAAGAACAGCCTCGATAAGGATCGCTCGAGTAAAAGGAACGACGAAAGAGGATCTCGAAAAAACTCACAAAGCCCGGAGTTGAAGGCCGGACGCATGCGGAAGAGGCCGACTTGGATCTCACCGGTTCCTCCCGCCGTCAATCGCGTCGCGCACCCGAGCCACGATTGTGGCGACCGGGAGGCGCGTCCCGACATCCTGCTGGCCGCGAGCGCCGCAGGATCGGCGTCCTCCGTCATCTGGTCGAGCCGTAGCGGGCGCTCGGCGAGCGGGAGCACCCGGCGGCTGTGGAACTCGGCAACGACGAGCGCGATGTTGAAGAAGAGGTTGCCGGACCTCCGGTTGCGGAGGCTCGAAATAGCGTTGAGCAGGGAGTCCATGCGGGGCTGGCGCGCCTGCGGCTGGCCGTGTATCCAGTTGAAACCGGGCGCGGTTAGCACGGCGCCGGTGTACTCCGGGAAGAGGCCCTCCTCATTGCGGAGGTAGAACCACTCCGGTCCCAATGGCGTTGTTCGACGCCCACGCGCCGGATAGCCAAGACTCTTTCCTCTTCAGCCCGATCGAGCAGGAACCCGCTCGAACGTAGCGGCGGACCTTCGGTTTCTTCTTCTTCTCCTCTTCCTCCTCATTCTCCTCTTCCTCCTCCTCGTCACCGTCGTCACCGTCGTCGTCGGCGGCCTCCTTGTCTTTCACCGCCTTGGTGAAGAGCGTCGCCTTAAAGATGTGGGTGAACAGTCCCACCGTGGCGCCATACCCAGATACCCTCACACACGGCGGCATAAGTAGCCGCGTGCGAAATGGAGTTGGGGTTGAAGTGCTTGGAGCTCAACCCCGAAATGGTGGGGAGCGCCCGCATGAAGCGGCTCGGCCGCGCACCAAGTTCCCACCGGTGGAACTTGATAAAACTCGGGATGTAGCCCGGCGGGGATTGGGCTCGAAGTGGTCGTCGTCCGGCACCCGCCACTCCGGTGTCCTCCGCCGGATTGGGCGGAAGCAATCCGCCATTGACCAGGTTGATCGATCGCCTCGGTCACCGTGGACCGAGGCCACGGAAGCGCCTCCTCCATCACCACCGGTGTGGGAGGCTTGGCGGCCTCCTTGCCTTTGCCCTTGCCTTTTCCACCGGCACCCTGACCAGAGCTCTGACCCGTCTTCCTGCCTGACCTCCCCATGTCGGCGACGGGAGCGGGACGGTGGAGCAACGACGGCGGCGGAGCACGAGGAACGGTGGCGCGGGGAACGGTGGCGCAGAAAGCAGGCACGGTCGTGGGCTAGAGCGGCCCTGGCGGTCGCGGGCGGCGGCGGCGGCGGTTGCGGATGATGACAACCCGGATTGGATCTAAAGCGAGCGCAACTGGCGGCGTGAGCGGCAGGAAGGGCGAGAATGCAGGGAAGAAGAACCGGGAGCCCACTCTTCCAAATTTATAGAGCTCAAGCCGATCCGCGTGAATCGCATCCGACGGCCCGCATTGCACCATCCAACGACCGCGCGCCCGGACTCGGCTAAAAACGGTAACCGCATTTATTGCCCCGACAAACCGCCACCTACCTCCACTTACAGGCGCACGCGTCGCGAGACGGAGCGGAACCGTCGCCAAGCCACGATCATCATGATGCGCCGGTTTCCGCCTAAAAAGACGCGCCGCTTGCAACGGACGGATGCGCCTCGAACAGCGCAAGGACGGACGTCTCGACGTACGGTTCCTTACACGGTAAGAAAACCAGGGACCCCGGTCCCACAAGTAAGTCTCGAGGGAGCGGAGGCTGACCCACGGACGGGTTCGAACAGCCACCCTCGAGCACCCGAGTTAGGGGCGCCTATGGGAAGGAACCCTCGAAAGGTTCCGCTCGAGAACGAACCCTCGAACCCAGATGGCGTGTCCAAGGCGGGGCACTAGGTATCCAAGAGATCCCATCGACGGAGGCACTCGAGCCGCCGGTCCCCGAACCGGGCCGGTCCTCTCGGAAACTAAGCGCCCAGCTCTAATGAGAGCGCCCCCGGGCCACGAAGCCGTCTCCCCTCGAAAGGAGGCGAGCTCTCACTTGGATTACCTGCTACCAGCTCACAGGGACGTCTGACGCTCGCTCAAACATGAGTAGCACCAGACTTCCCGCCACTTGGATCTGATCCAAGGGATTCAGCGAGGAACGGGATTATGACTCAAGCTCGGCCGCTCGAGGCGCGGGGGCTCGAGTCATACTAACGACCTCCCTCGACATGGGAGGAGTATGGGACGCTCGGGGCTCGAAAAACCCTTGAACACCCTTCCCTTGTGCTACTACAACTCCAGTTAACATCATCTTTACTCACGACGACTCATTTTAAAGCCCCCATAGGAATGCCTCATTCCTCCGGGGCCTCGGGGCTACCCCCACAGGGGGGCGCCGCGCGCCCCCACGTAAAAACAAGACGACATAACCCCAATCCTAGGTACTTCGACTCCACTTCATGATCCCTTGTTTGAAGTTCCACAATCAAACAAGGGCTCGGGGCTACCGTCGGGTACCTAGATTAGGGGCCCCAACCGGCGCTTTAGAGGCAAAAAGAACCAGCCCAATTCACCTCTAAACTCCCCAAAGAATTCACCAAGGAAATTCTAACCCTCCTCGTGTTGGGCCGGCATGCGAGTCGGGCCCACAAGAGTCACACGGCCACAAGGCCCACTTGCTCGAGCAAGCGGCCACCCGCCCGCTCGAGGAAGAAGTGCGGAAACCGCCGAGCGAGCGACCGCTCGAGACAAGGCGGAAAGCGCTCGAGCGAGCAACCGCCGGGTCTCGCCGCAATAATTGCCAACCCGTGGCACGCACATGGCTACAGGGCTCGAACAGCGTCGTAGTACGCCTGCCCCGCCTAACTCCATGGCTACAGAGCTCGTAACAGTGGATCGTACGCGGGTCGCTTCCACCATTACGCTGCCCATGCCCCGGATTCGAGGACGGCAGGCGCCACTGTTATGCCATACCTTACACTATGCCTCGTACGGCACCCCCTCCAAACGCCATTGTCAACCCTCCGTACCACCAACTACGTCGTCCCGTCCCGTCGCTCGGATCGTTGCCATCTCGAGGCGGCCCCCAACCGCTCGAGGAGTGATGATGGACGCGACCTGAGCATGGGGCGCACAGTGCCCTGTCTTTCCCACCTCGACGACCATACCGCAGGGTTCCCGGGCGCACGTGCTCGTCTACGCCTGCACCGTACCTCGACTACGTCAGCCCACGATCGTGGAGGACGAGCAAGCCATCATCGCCCACGCTCGCTACGTGCCTCGACCCGGGTAAAAGCAGGGATCCACAGGCTCGTACCGGATCGAGGAAGGCGTCCGGTCCCGACGACACGACCCAACGACCGTATCTCGACGTCACACATACGATAGCCCTATCTACTCGTACTCCCCGAGCCTCCTCTTGGCCTATAAAAGGGGATGCCGGACCTAGCCTAGGGCACGTTTTCACGCCTTCACTCACACACATTCCCACATTTTCACACACTCATTCACGGCTAAGTCCCGCTTGTAGTCACCCCCGTACAAGCACCACGGTGCAAGATAATACAAATCTCTCCCCTCTCGCTGGACGTAGGGCATTCTTTGCCCGAACCAGGATAAACACTTGTGTCCTTCTTGCATCACCATCCGGATTAGGGAGCACGCATAGAAATTTACTCGTTGGTGTTATACCCCCCGGGGTACGAAACACCGACAGATATATATCATTAGCTTGGAGGTCCCATAAAATCCTCCAAGGAAATGCATTATCTCTTTAATTAATGTTTAGACTAATTAACACTCAAATGGGTTACCTTGGGTAATCTCAAAAAAAAAAAAGGGTTACCTTGGGAATGCAGTGAAGTACTTTGTTTTGGTACATACTCCGGCCGCACACACAATTTGATCAAGGGCCGGATTGATGCTCTCTAACCAAAGGAGAATAAAGGACTATATGTTGAGTTGGTTCCTAGTTTGCCGGCCCACACACGTCATTTTCAACATGTCACAAGTGTACTTGTCGATAGACTTCACTTTACTTGACCATGTGCGTAATAATAAAAAAATATATTTTATATAAATTGCACAAAGTCGACAAGGCATTTTGCGTGGACCAGACCACAAAAACTGGGGACCAGGCGGCATTCGCTTCTGCGCTGTGCACCAGCTCACCACACAATTCATTTTTCGCAGGTCGCGCTTGTGCATCCCAAGGCCAGCAGCGCGCACCCGCACACGAACGGGTGCAATGCACTGGCCGCCACGACAACTAGGAGTGGTAGGCCAAAACGGTTTCCAGTGCCCATCCTCTTCTGTCTGTCATCTCTACTGTCTATTGCCCCTCTGCACCAAAGATTTCTTTGCTAAAACCACGTCATCCCAGCGCACCCATATAGTCATGTCAAATGTTTGTATCTGATCGAGGTAGGAAACATATGGGATTACTCCAAGCGCATGCATGGCATGGCGATGGAACAATGCCATCAGCAACCAGGCCACCACTACCACCCCAGGCCCCGGCAGTCGATCGACGACCATTGATGTGACTATGTGATCGACCCGGCCGGCGGCAATGCTCGGGCCGGACATCGCATGTCAGTGGAAAATGGAAGCTGATTTGATGCCATCGGAGCTGCTCGGTGACGTGGGCTGCGCGAGACCACCGGCAGCCTCCAGCACGGTCGCAGGCACGCATGCACCGCCCGCTATGGTCCCATAGATAGGTGATGATGCATGTATCTGAAGGCGTTTGTCTGTGTCATACAACGAATCGGATTGGATCGGATCGGATCACTTGACCAAGGAGCCGCCGATGCTGTTGCCATTGTACTTTCACGGGATGATGTGGAGGCACGCGCACCTTGGAATCAGACCGGATTACAGAATGAACCTCTGCTTATTAGCAGACAGACCGACAGAGCCATCGACCAAGAAAAACGACAGCCGGCCACTTGAGCTAAAGAAGCGAGAAAGTGAGAGGCCTGCCGGCCGGATGGAGGACTTTTTCGCTTGTCCGATGGAATGCACGCACGGCGAGATCGATTGCACAGCTAGCAATATACTGTCCAGTGTCCACTCACTAATCCACAGGATGATGAGGTGCTGGCCGGAGCCCGGAGGAGAGGATACGACCTACTTGTATGTAGTCTACTGCAATAGGCACATATGCATGCATCGTACTTTAATTCTTTTTATAAAAGAAAGACAGGGACATTGTTTTATATAAAGAAAAGGTGAGGAAGCATGCATGTATATGCAGATCACGAATCAAACATGCGTAAGTGCGTGAGTTGGCGATTGCATGGCAGCTTGAATGGATAAGAGAATCTCAGTTCTCACAAGGATGATGCGCTACTAATCCAATGCATAGAGGAACTCAAAGAAACAAACAATGGGATGGAATCCAATAGTCATGGTTTAATGCCAGCTTGATTGATTACTTCGTTGTCCAATTTGCAACGTTAAACTAAAAGTGCAAACTGCAACGACATGTAAATTAGTAGTTCCGACAAACCAGATTATACTATATTTATCTCAACTGCATCTGCTTCCCTTAATGCACCAAGCAGTACTCCAGTACTGCCAATTGCTACATTGAAAACGAATGTATTAATAAAACTTCTTTTTACACCAAATCGATATATGATTGGCTTTTTTCGCCAAACAAAATATGACTAGCTTTAATTTCAGTTAAAAATTGTCAGGCTTGACCTTTCAAAATGAAAGACGTCTTACACCTCACTTGCCTTTTCTAGTTATAAATAAGTTGTTGGAACATGGTCCCGAACAAAGAGAGAGAAGTGGAGCCAGGCAGCTAGGGTTTGTGAATTAGGTTTGGGAAGAGGGAGCCATTTCCCTTGTCCTCCTTCTCTTGGTATTTATATAGGCAAGTGGCAGTTTTACAAGCGACCACTGGTGGGGTCAAATTGACAAGTTAGGACGACTCTAGCTCCTATTAGACCTCTTTTAGGGGGGATTCGGCCCATATGCATATGGGCTCCCCAACATAAGTTTCTAAAAATGCCTTGATGCATATGATACTTTATCTATCTTAAAATTTATGGGTTTAATGTTGCAAAGATGATCACAGGGATAACGACAATTATGCATGTACGCATCGTGGGGAAAACTTTAAAGACATGGCCTCGGAGGCTTCAACGACCTACCTTTTTAAAACTTTAAAGGCATGGCTTTGAAGGCATCATCTGACAGAATACTCAGATTTGCTCAATCCTTGCCTACCTGGGTGGCATATAGGGCACTACACAAAGCATCAGTCAGAGTAGAACTTGAAGCATTGTTCTTTTTTTTAAAAAAAAAATAGAAAATCATTCCTAGGGGGATGTGATGAGATCCTAATATATGGGTAATGTTAAGCCTTGGGATCAATTGTTCCTAAAGAGACACCTCGACCAACACCTCCGGGGTTGCCTGGAGACTCGGGGGCTTCACCCATCAGTGTGGTCGCGCACACCCTTCTGCTACAGGAAAAGGCTAAACCCGAGCACGCCAACGCCTTTGCTCGAGCCTCGGAGGCTCGCCCTAGCCTCAGGGCCCCAATCAATGAGGGCCTATACTTGACCCTTTTGCTCCTTCGCGACCAACTTTTTGCTACGTCCAAGGCTCAGGCTCCAGAAGACGACACCCCGAGCCCCGATGATGCCCCTTGGGCGTGGCCTTGCCGGCCGCTCCCCGACAGGGTCAAACACGCATGGAGCATGACGTGAGGAGACAAACTCCTTCCCGGCCTCCAAGGACTCGGGGCTTCCGGAACCACACGTCGCTCCTTGAGCCGGCCTCTCTCATCGAAGGAAGACTCCAAAAGGTCCACCTAGGGAGACCGATCTAAACCAATAGAACCGGACACACAGAGTATCATTATTTTACTGTTTTTCAATAAAAAACAATGCTATAGATACGGTAGTTTAAACAACGCTGGCTTCATAAAACCACATGATTTAGGCCTTTGTTTTTTTTTTTTTGAAAGAAAGGCCTTTGTTTTTTTTTGAAAGAAAGGCCTTTGTTTGTTATAGCTCATCGGTGTTCGGGCTTCTCTAAAATGTACTATAGCAACACTAGTTGGAAACTGCCGACTATACAAGAGCGGGAGCAGGCGAGAACCACACCAAATGACCCACAATTTCTAGGTGGCATGGCATATATGGCAATGCACTGTAGTCCAACGTGAAACAGTTTTATGGAGAGAAAAAAAAAAGAAAATACCATTTCACTCTTGGGTTGGGTGGCAGGCAATTGGCATGCCCCTCGCCTTTCACTTCTGCCATGTGAGCCCAACTGCCATCAACTGTTAGCACAACGAGGAGGACCTGAGCTGTGAGCGCGAAAGTGGCAAAAATGTCAATACCAACGTTGGTAAATCCAAAAACGCACGTGCCACATGTGCGTATTCCCGGTCTGCCCACGCGTTATATATAGCCAAAACCGCCGCAGTCTTCTGCCGCACAAACAAACCCACGCCGCCCACAGACACATTTCCCGACCCAAACCTTCTTCTCCCTGTTCCACATCGCCATGGAAGCATTAGCAGCCTCGTCGTTGCCATGGGCGGCGCAGTGCGTGGGCGTGGTCCTGTTCGCCGCCGCCGTCTGCGTGGCGGCGCTGGGCGTGGTGCTGACGCTCCTCCGGCGGTGGCCGTGGTGCAGCTGCCACGTGTGCCGGGCGTACCTGACGGGGTCGTGGGCGCGGGACTTCACCAACCTCGGCGACTGGTACGCGCACCTGCTCCGGGACTCGCCGACGGGCACCGTCCACGTCCACGTCCTCGGCTGCACCGTCACGGCCAACCCGGCCAACGTCGAGTACATGCTCAAGACCAACTTCGACAACTTCCCCAAGGGCAAGGCCTTCGCCGCGGTGCTCGGGGACCTCCTCGGCGGCGGCATCTTCAACGTCGACGGCGGCGCCTGGCGCCACCAGCGCAAGATGGCCAGCCTCGAGCTCGGCAGCGTCACCGTCCGGTCCTACGCGTTCGGCATCGTCGCGCAGGAGGTGGAGTCCCGCCTGTTGCCCGTGCTCGCCGCCGCTGCCGACGCCGGCAAGGTCGTCGACCTGCAGGACGTGTTCCGGCGCTTCGCGTTCGACACCATCTGCAAAATCTCCTTCGGCCTCGACCCCGGGTGCCTGGACCGCGACGGGGAGATGCCCGTGTCCAGGCTCGCCGACGCGTTCGACGCCGCCACGCGGCTTTGCGCCATGCGCGGCGCGGCGGCGTCGCCGCTGCTGTGGAAGGCCAAGCGCCTACTCAACGTGGGCTCGGAGAGGGAGCTCAGGGAGGCCATCGCGCTCGTCGACGAGCTTGCGGCCGCCATGATCCGGGAGCGCCGCAAGCTCGGCGTCGCTGGCAGCCACGACCTCCTGTCCCGGTTCATGGCCTCGGCTGGCGACGACGCCCACGACGTCGACGACAAGTACCTCCGCGACATCGTGGTCAGCTTCCTCCTGGCCGGGCGCGACACCGTGTCGTCCGCGCTCACCACGCTCTTCATGCTCCTGTCCAAGAACCCGGCCGTGGCGACCGCCATGCGCGCGGAGGCCACAGACGCCGGCGACGGCGACGACGAGTCGACCACGCCGACACTCACCTACGAGCAGCTCAAGCACCTGCACTACACGCACGCGGTGCTGTACGAGAACATGCGGCTGTTCCCGCCGGTGCAGTTCGACTCCAAGTTCTGCTTGGGCGCCGACGTGCTCCCCGACGGCACGTATGTGGCCGGCGGCACGCGCGTGACGTACCACCCGTACGCCATGGGCCGGATGCCGCGCATCTGGGGCGCCGACCACGGCGCGTTCCGCCCCGACCGCTGGCTCACCGGCCCCGGTGGGACGTTCGTACCCGAGAGCCTGTACCGGTACCCCGTGTTCCAGGCGGGCCTCCGCGTCTGCCTCGGCAAGGAGCTCGCCGTCACCGAAATCAAGGCGGTCGCCGTCACCGTCGTCAGGGCGTTTGACGTCGAGGTCGTCGGGGACAGTGGCGCCGCCGCATGCAAGCCCAAGTTCGTGTCGGGACTCACCGCGTCCATCAGCGGCGGGCTTCCAGTGAGGATCAGGAGAGTTGTTCGTTAGAGAGACTAGATAGAGTTGTTTAGGGAACAGTGTACTGTGCATAGACTAGCTGAATGAAGAGTGAATGAAATGGCCAGTTGAATCGAAAGCTCTATTCAGAATTTCCAACCATGACCATGGTCGATTTGATGCATGTGCCCGTGGTTCAGTTTCTGACGCTGCAACAGAAAGCGAACTCTGAAATATCTACACTGTTATAACCCACTGGCGTGTTAGCTACCAGTTGTTTTCATTCAAGCTCTTGTGTTCTTCGTGTTGTTGCATGTGAACCTTCCAAATTCCAACTTGCGTTGCACATACCATTCTGCGATCCAGTTCCCTTTTTCCTTTCTGAACCTCTGTCTCAGCTTACCATATTTCAGAAGAAAACCATCATCAGCTTCATGCAGGGGTTTTTAGTCACTTGCCAACTTGCCAAGCATCAGATTCAGAGTTTCTGGCCGTCCTTAATTCTTGGTAAGAAATCAATGAAAGAGCCAGAACTGGCCCAACAAGATGAGCTGTGCAACAAAGGAAACCATACATAAACAGTAAAAAGATGGTCCCTCTGCAAATTTCATTGCCTGAATCTTCCACGTAGGATCCACTCTGCAGTTTCTGTTTGCACACACAGGAAGCAACTGAGAACCTGCAGTGTGACTGGTGCTGACTGTCTCTATCTGTATACCGATACAGATTTATCTTCAGAGGCCTGACCAGTGATTGATTGCAAATACTTAGAAGCATGGACGGTGTTGATGAACTGTGCTGCTCGTGCATTTATTCAAGGGAGGATTTGTGGAAAACTTATGGCCTCCTGCAATTGTCTCATCATCTCTGTCAGTAATGCTGCTGAGTGAGATGCTGAATCTTGAGCCAAACAGAGAGGGAACTCCCCCACTGACTTTATTAAAAGAAACAAAACAGCTCCAGCAAGAAATTAAGAAACATAGAAGGGAATAAAAAAGAAAGATTAACAACAATGCTTTGTGGCCATGAACCAATGAAAAGGAATGCTGAGATGCTGAATTGCTGATGAACTTTTAGCTGATGTGAAAGTGGAATGATACATCTTCTCTTTGCCATCGTCGGATTAAAGAATAGTCGTCATACGCTAGAATTAGAACTCAGTTGTTACTCTACTGTACAAGCAAAAAAACAAAAACTTTAAACGGGCTGCAAAAGTTGACACCAAGTCCCCAAGATGAGTTAGCAATATGATATCCTCTAGAAAGTCTCCCTTTTCTCGTGCCCAGTTTCTCTCCAGGTGTCCTTTTTTTTCTCTGAATTGTTTTTGGAAGAGATCCTAATCCTTTTTCTTTGAATCTTCCCAACACCTTTCCAAGTCATAGAATACGGCTCGAAGTACAGTGGCTGGTGTCATTTTGTCATCTGCGTCATTGACAGCCAAATACCTGAATAAATAAATCTGATATTGGTTGCGTACTTGCTTCCGACACAATTAGTCACTGATGGGATTTGGGAAAGTCAACTGATGCATCATGTCCATGAAAAAACTATTAAGTTACCATATCATCCAAGTCGGTGCCGAGTGGACAGCGTCTTTTTACCTTTTTTTTAGTGCAAGTTGACAACTTCATATGCAACGTGCGCAATGAAATCACCATCATATTGTCAGAACGGAAGGAGGTCAGGTGCCGCAAGGAAACAACCAGTTGTTACAAAAGGTGTCCACTGAAAGCGACACAGAAGGCCACGACATGTGAAGTTTCTATAGGATTACATATGTTAGTTGCTGAACCTTCTTACCATTTGTATCCAGTCATGTCATTTGAGGAAAAAGATGAGATGGTAGCTCATGCATCCTTCACTGATGCAGTTGGAGGATATGTGGCTTTGGTATGTTGGCAATTTGTCCACAACTCTATGAGGCAATGTAGCCATGTTGTAAATGTATTGGATGGTTACAAAGTTGAAGCATGCTGGGTCTTCCTAATACTATCCATCGCTTGTTCCTGCTGTGTCTCTCACTCCCACATGCCTCCTTTTTTCCTAATCAAGTAGAATGGGCGTTGTTTTCAGACGTGAGCAGCAAAATGTGCCTTATCACCATTAGCATTGTTATAAGCAAGGTTTTTTACGGGTAATTTTTTTTCCGGTGGTCACCGATAAAAGCGAAATTTTGAAACTTTTGGGAATTTCGGTGGTCACTGTAGCATTTTTCTTTTTTAAAATAATTAATTTTGCGCTAAAAATAAAAAAGAATGGCATACCGGTATTTGTTTTTTTTGTTTCGGCACTCACCGATAAAAGCAAAATTTTAGAAATTTTGGTGAAATTTTGCCTAAACTTTCTTCCATGGTTATAAATACAACTACCATTTCTTATCCACACGTGTGCTGGCTGCAAAGAAGCACTCCCTCAATCCAAACTATAAGACATTTTGAGTTTTCTGGACACAGCTTTTGCTATACACTTTCATATACACTATGATACATATCATAGTGTGTATGAAAGTGCATAGCAATAGCTATATATCCAAAAAAAAAAAAAACTCTACACGCTTACATACACCTATGTTTTCTGGATACCTGCAATTTGGAATATACGTTGTGCAAGATAAGAAGATTGAATTTACATTTTATCACTACTTATTTAGTCACACTAGGTATTAGTTACACCCTTAGTTACATAATTCCTTTGTTTCATTTCAATAAGAACTCACTAGTCACTCTACTTGTATAATAAGCAAATTAAAACAAAATACCTTAAACGTGCTGTAAAAATTGACACCATTAATTCGAAAGATGAGATAGACATGCTATCCACTAAGGGTGTGTTTGGTTGAGCTGTGGCTTTTGGAAAAGCTGCTGGGGCATGGTGGAGTGTGGAAAAGCAATGTGAGAAAACAACATGGGAAAAGCGAGAAGGCCGTTTGGTTAGAGGTGCTGTTAAACTGTGGAATGTCCGAGAAATACATGTTTATATAGAAATTTTGTTTCGATTGATACTTTTAAATTATACGGTGACCCTTCTGAACCTATGGACTTAAGCAAGAGGTTAAATGCCTGAATTCATTGTTCTCCTTAAAATTTTGAGTGTTTGACATCGGTAGTTAGGTGCTTAATTTTTTCTTCAATTAGCTAAGTAATAAATCTTACTTGCTACTATTGCTTCAGCTGTACCTACGCAAAAGCCAGTGAAAGCAGGGATAGAGGTGCTTTTGAGTTTGTACTGTGGCAAAAGCTGACTTTTGCCAAAAGCACCTTCAGCTTTTTAGCCCTTTGATTGGGCTTTTGACTTTTCTGGGCAAAAGCCACAACCAAAAGCCCAACCAAACACAGTTTTACTCCAGGTGTACTTTTTTTTTCTGTATTTTCCTGGAAGAGATCCTTATCCTTCTTCTTTTGGAATCTTCCCAGCACTTTTCCATCTCATGTTTCAGACTAGCTATATGGTTTGAAATACAGTGGTTGGTTTCCTTTTGTGCCGAGTTTAACAGCCAGTTCACTGTCATCTCCGTCATTGATAACCAAACATCTGAATAAATCTGTTCACAAAAAAAAAATCTGAATAAATCACATGCCTCAATTATTGATTGCGTACTTGCTTCCGACTCAATTAGTCACTGATGGGATTTGGGAAACTGAACTGATGCGTCATGTCCATGAAAAACAAATTAGCACACCAGGTCATCCTAGTCGGTGCCGAGTGGACAGCGTCATCGATCTTTTTTTTTTTTAGGGGTAAGTGGACAGCCTCATCTGCAACGTGCACAATGAAATCTCACGACAGAATGGAAAGAAATTGGAGGAGTTCCGGGGCCACACTGTAGACCAGTCCATAAGAGAACAACCAGTTGTTACAAAAGGTGTCCAATGAAAGCGACACACATGGCCATACACGTGTAATTTATATAGGATTACATTGGTTAGTTGCTGAACCTTCTTACCATTTGTGTCCAGTCATTTGAGGAAAAAGATGAGATAGCAGCTCATGCATCCTTCAGTGATGAAGTTGGAGGATACGTGATTTTCACACGTTGGCTACTTGTTCACAACTATCTGAGGCAATGTAGTTACATAGTTGAAGCAAACTGGGTCTTCCTAATCCTATCTATCGCCTGTTCCTGCAGTGTCCCTCACTCCCACATGCCTCCTTTTATCCTAATCGAGTAGAGTGGGCGTTGCTGTCAGACGTGAGGAGCAAAATGTGCCCTGTCATCATTAGCATTGTAGTAAGTAGAACTACAATTTGCTTATCCACACGTGTGATGTCTCCCTCCTTCCAAATTATAAGACGTCTTGGTTTTTTTTTTGGTACATAGCTTGGATAAGCAAATTAAAAGAAAAAACCGCAAACATTCTGCAAAGATTGACACCAAGTTCCCAATATAGTGTAGGCAATATGCTATCCTCTAGAAAAGTCTCCCTTTCTTGTGCCCAGTTTTTCGTGTCGTGCTGCTGCCCATCCTGGTTGGGGAGCAGCACACCCCGTTGTCTTCCTCCTCGCGCCCGCGCGTCTTCTTCCTTGCACCGTCCACCACCCCGTCGTCCACTGCACCGCCACGGGAGCTAGGGGTCACCGGAGCTCCAGCGACCCGTAGCCCCTCAGGGTGGCAGCCATCTTCCTCTTCCCGCCACTATCGCCATGGCCATGCTCACCACCGCTCTAGACCTGGCCCGATCGTCGTCCCCCGCCGCCAGGGCACCTTAAGCAGCCTACTTGCATCCCCAACGCCCGTCTTCCCTTCCTCCCCTACCCAGCCGGACATTTCTATACCTGGGAAACGGGGGGGGTCGGGATTAGCTAGCAGGAACTACCCTAGGTTGCCGGCGCGTGGTGGGGAGGGAGAGGAGTACGCCGACCTAGGCTTGGCCCGTGCTGGGCTGAATCGGTGGCAAGGGAGGAAGAAAAATAGTGTGGCCGGTGAAGATTTGCCAGTTTTTCTCCACATGATCTTTTTTTCCGTCTAATTCGTTTTGGAGGAGATCTATAAGCTTTTTTCTTGGAATCTTTCCAGCACATCTCCAACTAATATTTCAGACAATACGGCTTGAAATACAGTGGCCGGTGTCATTTTCTTCATAGTTTAACAACCAACTCACTGTGATCTACGTCACTGACAACCAATCATCAACACAAACCTCAACTATTGATTGCGTGTACGAGCAAAGCAAATGCTTGCCGCACGTCGCCGGGGCTACGTACCGATCATCACCAGCGGCGAAAACCACGTATCCTCCAATTTCATCAGTGAAGGATGTGCTGATGTGCAGGAGCTACCATCTCGTCTTTTTCCTCAAATGACTGGCCACAAATGGTAAAAATGTTCAGCAACTAACCAATGTAATCCTATAGAAATTACACGTGCATGGCCACGTGTGTCGCTTTCATGGGGCACCTTTCGTAACAACTGGTTGTTTGCTCGCGGATTTTGGTCTACAATGCGGCGCCAGACCTCCTCCAGTTTCTTGCCATTCTGGCAATATGATGGTCATTTCATTGCGCACGTTGCAGCTGAAGCTGTCCACTTGCCATTAAAAAAAATTGACGCCGTCCACTCGGCACCGACTAGGATGACCTGGTACGCTAATTGTATTTAATGAACACATGCTGCATCAGTTGAGTCTCCCAAATCCCATCAGTGACTAATTGTGTCAGAAGCAAGTACGCAATCGATATCGGATTTATTTATTGATGTTTGGTTGTCAATGACGCCATAGATGACAATGAGCTGGCTGTTAAACTATGAGTGATCAAAATGACACCGGCCACCGTACTTGAAGCCGTATTCTCTGAAATATGAGTTGGAAAAGGTGTTGGGAAGACTCAAAGAAATGATAAGGATCTCTTGAAAAAACAATTCAGAGAAAAAAAATAGGACACCTGGAGAAAAACTGAGAATAGAAAGGGAGACTTTCTAGAGGATATAGCAAGTTGCCTATCTCATCTTGGAAGGCTGGTGTCAATTTTTGCAGCACGTTTAAGATCTTTGCTTTTGCTTGTTCAGTACAGCAACAACTGAGTAATTATTCTAGCAACGAGTACGCCAACTATTCTTCAATCCGACGATGGCAAAGATAAGATGTATCAGTCCACTTTCACATCAGCTAAAAGTCCATCAGAAATTCAGCATCTCAGAATTCCTTAGGGAGAAGAAAAGAAATTTCCTTTTGATTGGTTCATTTCTACAAGCATTGTTGTGATCCTGCTTATCTTTTTTCTTCCCTTCTATGTTTCTTAACTTCTTGATGGATCTGTTTTTGTTTCTTTTAATAAAGTGAGTAGGGGAGCCCCCTCTCCTGTTTGGGTCAAGATTCAGCATCTCACTCAGAAGCAATTACATTCACCGACTACTGAGAGAGATGATGAGATAAATGCAGGAGGCCATAGTTCTCCCCAAATCCTCCCTTGCACAACCAGCACGAGCAGCACGTCCACCTTCTAAGTATTTGCAATCAATCACTTGCAAGCACTCTGAATATAAATCTGTATCTGTAATTCAGTATACAGATGGAGACAGTCAGCAATCAATCACTTGAAAACGCTCTGAATATAAATATGTACAGTTTCTTTTGTTACACAGCTCATCTTGTTGAGCCAGTTCTAGCTCTTTCATTGATTCCTCACCAAGAATTCAAGACGGCAATAAACTCTGAATCTGATGGAACTCCTTGGCAAGTTGGCTTGGCAAGTGACTAAAAACCCATGCATGAAGCTGATGATGGTTTGTTCTGAAATATGGGGAAAAAAGAGACACAGGTTCAGAAAAAGAAAAGTGAACTGATCGCAGGCCGGTATACACAATGCAAGTTGCAAGGCTCACACATGCAACAATGTGAAAATGAATGAAAATAACTGTTAGCTAACACGCCAGTGGATTATGACAGTGTAGATATTTTTTCGTTTGCTTTCTGTTGCAGCGTCAAATGGATCATGCATGGTCATGGATGGAACTTCTTTTTTCCAACCGGTGGTCATGGATGGAACTTCTGAATGGAGCTTTCGATTCAACTTGCCATTTCATTCCTTCTTCATTCAACTAGTCTATGCACAGTACACTGTTCCCTAAACAACACTATCTAGTCTCTCTAATTAACGAACAACTCTCCTGATCCTCACTGGAAGTCCGCCGCTGATGGACGCGGTGAGCCCGGACACGAACTTGGGCGCGCAGGCGGCGGCGCCACTGTCACCGACGACCGCGACGTCGAACGCCCTGACGACGGCCACGGCAACCGCCTTCATCTCGGTAACGGCGAGCTCCTTGCCGAGGCAGACGCGGAGGCCCGCCTGGAACACGGGGTACCTGTACAGGCTCTCGGGCACGAACGTCCCGCCGGGGCCAGTGAGCCAGCGGTGGGGGAGGAACGCGCCGTAGTCGGCGCCCCAGATGCGCGGCATCCGGCCCATGGCGTAAGGGTGGTACATCACACGCGTGCCGCCGGCCACGTACGTGCCGTCTGGGAGCACGTCCGTGGCAGCGCAGAACTTGGAGTCGAACTGCACCGGCGGGAACAGACGCATGTTCTCGTACAGCACCGCGTGCGTGTAGTGCAGGCGCTTGAGCTGCTCGTAGGTGAGCGACTCGTCGCCGCCGCCGGCCTCCGCGCGCATGACGGCTGCCACGGCCGGGTTCTTGGACAGGAGCATGAAGAGCGTGGTGAACGCGGACGACACGGTGTCGCGACCGGCCAGGAGGAAGCTGACGACGATGTCGCGGAGGTACTTGTCATCGATGTCGTGCGCGTCTTCGCCGGCCGAGGCCATGAAGCGGGACAGGAGGTCGTGGCTGCCGGCGACGCCGAGCTTCCGGCGCTCCCGGATCATGGCAGCCGCGAGATCGTCGACGAGCGCGATGGCCTCCCTGAGCTCCCTCTCGGACCCGACGTTGAGCAGGCGCTTGGCCTTCCACAGCAGCGGCGACGCCGCGGCGCCGCGCATGGCGCAGAGCCGCGTGGCGGCGTCGAACGCGTCGGCGAGCCTCGACACGGGCATCTCGCTACCCAGGCACCCGGGGTCGAGGCCGAAGGAGATTTTGCAGATGGTGTCGAACGCGAAGCGGCGGAACACGTCCTGGAGGTCGACGACCTTGCCGGCGTCGGCGGCGGCGCCGAGCACTGGCAGGAGGCGGGACTCCACCTCCTGCGCGACGATCCCGAATGCGTAGGACCGGACAGCGACGCTGCCGAGCTCGAGGCTGGCCATCTTGCGCTGGTGGCGCCAAGCGTGGCCGTCGACGTTGAAGATGCCGCCGCCGAGGAGGTCCCCGAGCACGGCGGCGAAGGCCTTGCCCTTGGGGAAGTTGTCGAAGTTGGTGCGCAGCATGTACTCGACGTTGGCCGGGTTGGCGGTGACGGTGCAGCCGAGGACGTGGACGTGGACGGTGCCCGTCGGCGACTCCCGGAGGAGGTGCGCGTACCAGTCGCCGAGGTTGGTGAAGTCCTGCGCCCACGACCCCGTCAGGTACGCCCGGCACACGTGGCAGCTGCACCACGGCCACCGCCGGAGGAGCGTCAGCACCACGCCCAGCGCCGCCACGCAGACCGCGGCGGCGAACAGGGCCAAGCCCACGCACTGCGCCGCCCATGGCAACGACGAGCCTGCTGCAGCTGCTTCCATGGTGGACGCTTCGATCTGCTCGTGGAAGAACAGGGAGATGGGAGATCGTGGGGAAAGGTGTGCGGGGATGGTTTGTGTTGTGCGGCAGGAGACTGAGGCGGCTTGGGTCTATATATAACGTGGAAAGACTGGGAATACGCACATGGTGCACGTGCGGTTTTGGATTAAGCAACGTTGGTATTGACCTTTTTGCCTTTGTTTTTGCGCGCTGTCACCGGCACAGGTCCTCCTCGTTGTGCTAACAGTTGATGGCAGTTGGGCCCACATGGAAGGCGAGGGGCATGTCGATCACCTGCCACCCAAGAGTGGAAGGCAGTTTTTTTTAGCCTAAAATAAAAGAAAAAAAATGCTTGACGTTGGACTACGGAGCATGATGTCTCATGAAACCATGGTATGTGTACAATGTTGTCTTTTAGTATAAGGTAAAGAGAGGGTTGGTTTGAGCCTCCAAGGCCATGTCCTTCACATTTTTTCCCCAAATATGTGCATGCATATTTGCCTCTATAAGAACACACAACTGTATTTTTAAGATTATATCCGTGAAATACAATAGATTTTAAAATTGATAAAGTCATCATAGATGATGGTCTAGTCTTTTAAGCTGATTTCTTACAAAAATGTGAGGTGTGTAGTTGATTTTTTTCCTTTATGTCATAAGTCAAGTCTTTTCACTTCATCACTTAGAGCAACTCCAAGAGAGTTGGTAAAAATTAATAGCTAAAACTATGATTTAGCTAACATCTAAATAGAAAATTTTATAAAAAATAGAAAAATTTCAACAATCTTTATACTAAGACAAGGCTAGATAGGGCACATGCAAGTTATATTTAGGATGCGAAATTTCAGATTGCTATTTTACAAAGTAAGATAGAAAAACTATTAGAGCTGAATTTTTGCAAAATAGCCTACATAGCATGTCTCTTGGAGTTGATATGGATGGAGAATGGCCGTAAGTACTAGTGGGTCCCATATATACAAAAAACTGTTTTCAAATGCAGTGGAGACTAGTTATTGTAGTATGGGTAGTCTACTAGTCTCAAGATGACATGGCTTGACTATAATGCTACCCGCAACAGTATGAGTCGGTCGTTAGTTTCAAACCAACTCCTCTAATAGTGTTAGCTTTTAACAATGACTCATAGCTTGATTAGACCCGTATGACACTTTTACATATTCTTGGAACATGTGTATAAGCTTATTAGCTCTTGATTAAGAGCTAGCTTTTCTCCCTCTTCTTGTATTGAAATGAAAAAAAATGTGTTAAGTTAGCTTATGATTCAGCCATTGCGGATGCCCTAAGACAAGCTCATTAATTAAAGTTTTTCTTAGTTGAACCTTGCAAGTATCAACGAAGTAATTACTCAAGTCGTCATGTATATATGCTGGTTCGTGGTGCCAAAAACATTGGTCCATGACAGTTCGATATGCTGGTTACTGGATTTCTTTAATGTTTTATATAACCTGTGCACGCAAATTGATTTAATCTGCATGTGAGCATGTCCACTCACCCAATTTATTTTTCTAAAAAAGATGTGAGCATGTGAGCATTATTTAATCTGCATGGTACAGTAGACAACGTACGGGTAGGCCTTATCCTTTTCTCCGATCCGGCCAGCACCTCATCCACTGGAGTAGTGAGTGGACAGTGTATGCTAGCTGTGCAATCGCGTCGCATCGAGCTGCTCCGATCTCGCCGGCACTCGGACAAAGCGAAAAGACGTCCTCCGGGCTCCGGCCAGCTCTCGCTTTCGCTTCTTTAGCTCAAGTGGCTGGTGGTTCTGGTCGCTCTGTCCCTGTCTGCCAATAAGCAGTTTCCGTAATCCGATCCGATTCCAAGGTGTGCGTGCCTCCACATTCCGTAAAGTACAACGTCTACAGCACCGGCTTGTTGGCCGAGTGGTCCGATCGATCCGATTTAATTGTTCTACAGTTCTCTACTACATGATATAGACAAACGCCTGCATATCCATGCATCATCATCACCAATCCATCATGGCCGCCGGTGGCCTCGCGCCGCCCACGTCGCCGGGACAGCTCCGTTTGCGTTAAATTGGCTTCCATCTCCATCTGACATGGGACTGGGCGGCTGGATCGCCCGAGCGTTGCCGGCAGATGGACAGACCGGATTGATCACACAGAGTCACTTCATCGGTCATCGATCGGGACTCAGATTCAGTACCGTTCCTTCGGCACGGCACCACGTACCTTGCGGCCTTCTATCCAGCGTCAAAACGCCATCGGACGGCAGCCAGCTTTCTCCCACAAGATATTTAGTTTTTCTCCGGCAAAGCTAGGCAGGACTCTGCTCGTTTGAGCGCGCCGCGTTGGTTTTCGGCGCTGGTCGCCGCCGACGCGAGCAATCTTGCGCCGCTGACCTGAGCAGTCATGCGCTGCCGCCCGTCATCCGGAGGAGCCGAGCTGCCGACCTGCATCTTCCGCCGCATTGAGGCCGTTCAGCAGTGTCGCCGACCGTCCCGTGCCAAGCCGTCCTACGGCAGCCCGAGCAATCCAGCGTCGCCGTCCATCGTCCGGAGGAGTCGAGCCGCCGAGCTGCATACACCGACGCCTGGACGCCATTCAGCAGCGTTGCCGCCGGCTCAAGACACCGTCGAATGAGCTCGTCTTCTCTGTCACATTCAGTATTCAGTGTTCACGTTCAGCAAATCAAACTAGTACTAGAAGTTCGTAGACGTTCATGTGTAATTTCCAATATTACAGATACGGTATTGAGTAGTTCAGTATTTCTGTTCTTTCAGATAGTTTAGTGCTAGTAATGCTCCAAAAAAAAAAGTTTAGTACTAGTTCAGAAAGTTCAGTCGCACCGGGAGTTCAGATAGGCTAAATAACTTATTTATTGCTTTAGAATTGATATGTCTGATCTTTGTCTTATTTATTGTTTACAGCTGATGCTTTGCTTGATCAGAAAATACTAATTTGCAATCATGTGCTATCCATTATGTAGTAAAGTTCTTGATAGATTCATTAACATGTAGGATCGACTAGCAGTGGAACATAGGCTGGGTATTTCTTTACAGTAGGTACAAAAACGAGTTCCTATTACAATATCTACCGGATCTAGGAAGATACGAGAGAGGTAGGGATGAGAGGAAGAAGGGAGATGATTGTACCGGCACTCTCTGTCGGTTCCGGTAGAGGAGTAGGAGTAGCAGCGGGCGGCGCGGCGGAGCCCATCGCGGTCGTCGGGAAGGTGATGAAGTCGACGGCGTCCTTGGCGGCGGCGCGGTCGTCGGGTGGTGGTGCGGCGGCGTCGGTGGGATCTTCCCGTCGGCGGCGCGCACCCTCGTAGATCGGTTTGGGTGTGAGTGTAGGTGGGGAGCTGGCGGCACGGTGAACCTCGTACCGAGCGCCCGGCCCCCACCTCCTCTTTATAGCGTGCGACGGGGCCCACCAACCATTAGGTTGGACGCCCCGATCGGGCGCGAGATCAAGGCCCTCTGGTAGAGATCAATCTAACATTCTCCCCCTTGATCTCTTCATAATTCTTATCATATTCTTGTCATTCTTCGATTCCTTTCTTCAACTTTCAATTCTTATTTTTCTTATTTCTGTCTCATTCCATTTTAGATTGGTGCATCGAGCGTGCTTCATCGTCACAGCAATCAATGCCATTGGACTAACAGCCACGACACACTTTCTCCGTTTTGAAATGAAACTCTTTTCTTGGGCCCTTTTACTTCGGGAATCATAGGCTTTCCCTTAAACCCATGCAGGCTAAGTGTCCTCTGAACACATTGGGTGGTAAGCCTTTTGTGAGCGGATCCGCTAACATTTTCTCTGTTCTTATATGCTCAAGACTTATAACATGATCCCGAAGTTTGTCCTTCACAACATAGTACTTTATGTCAATGTGTTTGGCAGCACCACTTGACCTATTGTTGTGAGCATATTCTACCGCCGGGTTGTTATCACAATACAACTTCGGTGGTTTATGTATTTCTTCTATCACTTTCAATCCGGGTACAAATTTCTTTAGCCAATTCACTCGCCCCGAGGCCTCATAGCATGCTACAAATTCAGCATACATTGTCGAGTTCGTAGTTACTGTTTGTTTCGAGCTCTTCCACGATATAGCTCCTCCCGCGAGAGTAAATATGTATCCCGACGTGGATTTTCTTTCATCTCCCGCGTAATCGAATCACGAATACCCCTCTATCTCGTAGGGAATCGATCTTTTGTATGTCAACATGAGGCCTTTCGTACCTTGCAAATAGCGCAAGACTTTCTTCACTAATTTCCAATGTTCTCGTTCTGGATTCTTTTGATATCTCGCAAGTAACCCGGTAACGAAAACTAAGTCGGGGCGAGTACATGTTTGAGCATATTGCAAACTTCCAACAACTGAAGCATACGGTACCGCTTTCATTTGTTCAATTTCATATTCATTCTTGGGACACCGATGTTCCCCATATCTATCGCCCTTGACTATAGGAGCGGTGAGGGACTACACGCATGCATACAAAATTTCTTCGGTGTCTTTTCTATGTATGTCTTCTGATAGTCCTAAAACCCCTTTTGTTCTATCTCGATGAATCTCTATTCCTAAAACGAATGATGCCTCACCGAGATCTTTCATGTCAAAGTTTGAGGACAAGAATTTCTTCGTCTCCATTAGTAGATTGACGTCGCTACTAGCAAGTAGGATGTCATCTACATAGAGAATCGAGAATATGTACTTCCCATTCTTAAACTTCGCATAAACACAATTGTCCTCAACATTTTCCTTAAACCCAAAACTCTTAATTGTTCTATCAAACTTCAAATACCACTGTCTTGAAGCTTGTTTCAATCCATAAATTGATCTTTTCAGGCGGCAACCCATCTTTTCTTTTCCTTCTACGACAAAACCTTTCGGCTGTGCCATATAGACATTTTCTTCCAAATCCCCATTAAGGAATGCCGTCTTCACATCCATTTGATGTAATTCTAAATCATAGTGAGCTACAAGTGCCATTATAATTCTGAAGGAATCCTTACATGAGACAGGGAGAAAAGTCTCATTGTAGTCAATCCCTTCTCTTTGCGTAAAGCCTTTTGCCACAAGTCGGGCTTTATATCTTTCAACATTCCCTTGGGAGTCACATTTTGTTTTATAGACCCATTTGCAGCCTACTGTTTTGGCTCCTTTAGGAATGGTTTCCAAGTCCCAAACTTTATTGGTACTCATTGATTTCATTTCATCTTTCATTGCTTCTAACCACTTTGATGAGTGGGGACTTCTCATGGCTTCTTCATAAGAGGTGGGATCATCCTCCATATGAAATTCTTCCGTTTCATAAAGTTCATAATCATCGGAATAGCTCTCCTTCTTTCTCTTTGAGACCTCCTAGGGGCCTCGTGCACTTGTTCCACAATGGGCCGTTGTTGTTCTTCCTCATGTGCGACATTTTGTTCTATAGGCTCCCGAAGGACGGGTTCCTCATGTTCATTCATTGTCACCACAGAGAACTAACCACGGTGTTGTCACGACAAGAACTGCACTTCTTCGGTGCAACAAGAGCGAGGTAGTTCGAAATATGGTTCTTCAACCATTGGAGTGGGTACATGTACTCGCTTCTCCTCAAGGTTTATTTCTCGTGCTACTCGCTCCCCGATCATGTCATCCTCCAAGAACACAAGCATGTCTTGTTTCTATAAACTTCGTATGTCTATCGGGACGTAGAATCGATATCCTTTCGATCTTTCTGGATAGCCAATGAAATGGCAGCTAGCTGTCTTGGGGTCCAACTTTCCTATGTTTGGGTTAAAAATCTTTGCCTCAGCTGGGCAACCCCACACACGTAAGTGATTAAGTGAGGGTTCTCTTCCCCGTCCATAATTCGTGTGGTGTTTTCGACACGGACTTGCTTGGTACACGATTAAGTATATGTATGGCGGTTTTCAATGCCTCCATCCATAAATTAATCGGTAACGTGGAGTAACTTATCATGCTTCTTACCATATCCATTAAGGTACGGTTTCGTCTTTCACCACTCCATTCTGCCGAGGCTCCCCGGCATGGCGTGCGGGCGACTATGCCATTTTCCCGTAGGAACTTTGCAAAAGGTCCAGGGAGTTTGGCCATACGGGGTATGTCGCCCATAGTACTCTCCACCCCGGTCGATCGTACTAACTTGATTTTCTTATTGTGTTGATTTTCAACTTCAGCTTTAAAAATCTTAAATTTATCCAATGCTTCGATTTTTCTTTAATTGGATAAATATAGCCATAACGAGAATAATCGTCTCAGTGAAAGTTATAAAAGAATCATAACCATCCACACTTTTCACGAGAAAGGACCACAAATGTCCGTGTGAATTATTTCTAAAGTTTCTAAGCTTCGTTTGGCATTCTTCTTTATTTTCTTGACATATTTTCCTTTAATACAATCAACACATTGTTCTAAATCGAAAAAATTCTAAGCGTGGGAGAATTGATTCTTTAACTAAACGTTCTATTCTACCCCTCGAAATATGGCCTAAACGACAATGCCATAATTTCGAAGACGCATCATCAATTCTCTTTCGCTTCTTACTTACATCTCGTAGATGGGGAATCATTCATATTCACATCACGTACATTATTCACATTCTCGCAAGAGATAATAAATAAAGCTTGTCTTGTCGGAAGGCAAGACCAACACATTCATTATTAAAAAGTATCTTACATTTGCCATCTCCAAAATGGCAACCAAAATCATCATCATCAAGTTTCGTAACACTTATTAAATTTCTACGCAGAGAGGGAACATAAAGGACATCTTTAAGTCTAAGGACAAAACCATTCTGTAATTCTAAAATAAAATCTCCAATGGCTTCAACATTGGCTTGCGTTCCATTCGCAACTTTAACCAGATCTTTCTCCTCTTTGCAAGGTTCTCATCCCACTTGGATCCTCAGTAAAGAATTTGCAACATGAGTAGTTGCTCCCGAATCAATCCACCAAGTGGTTTTCGAATAATTCAAATACGGGATTCATCTACAAATGTAATAAAATCCTCACCTCTCTTCATCGAGATCTCGGAAGTCGGGACCGTCTCTCTTGTAGTGTCCTCTCTTCCGGCAAAGTGCTTGCACCGATCCGGGCTCGCACCACCATAGGGGTCATTCGGCTGGTTCTGAGGGTTCTGGGGAATCTTTCCTGGTGACCTGGAGGTAGAGGCCCTATCCCACTGAGGTTTCCCTTGTGGTTTAGGATTCTTGTTATTATGGAAGGGTTTCTTTTGTTTGTCCTTGACAAGGTTTGCAGTATCACCCTGTACGGACTTAATCCTCTGTTCCTCCTGAACACACATGGTAACAAGCCTTTCTTTGTCCCATTTATCGGGCACCATGTTGTAGTTAACAACAAAATTTTCATATTCTTTTGGCAGAGAAGCAAAGACCAGGTAAATCAGAAACTCATCTTCTATGAGTATGTTCAACTGGTTGAGCTTAGCTGCCGTAGTGTTCATTTCTGAAATGTGCTTTCGTATGTCACCACCAGTGTATTTCATAGTCACAAGTTTCTTAATCAGCGTACTTGCAGTGGCCTTGGTAGACCCAAGAACCGATGCTTCAATTTCTCTAGATATTCCCGAATGTTGGTACATTCTCGGAATTGATCCCCTTATGGTTTCATCTATAGTGGCCTTAGCCACCAATGAGGCACTTGTGGTTGGATTTAGACCAATTTCTATGGTCAAGTTGATACTTCATCACTTGATTTGCATGCTCACGCTCACGAGTAGCGAAAGCAAAGATCTGTTTCATCAAATTCCCCTCACCCGGTGCCTCGGTTCAACAGACACGGGTGCTGGATTGCCATATCAACTTCTCCCAACCCAAGCTCCAGTTCAAACCTTTCCCGCCAAACCCGATAGTTGGTGCCATCGAGTTTGGGGATGTTGTTGATATTCATAAGGCATTTTCCCGAAAGAATTCATACCGAGAGAGAGTGAGATATATTCATAGATAATAAATATTCATATATAAGATTGCATGTATTAACTCAAGATTAAACATACAACATTTATCTATGCAAAAATTCTACATCACCGTTGGGCGTAAGTAAAATTTAATACATAATATATCAAAAAACAAAACATTATAATATTGTTATTAACAACGTTGGTCGAGAAAATAACAACACTATAATTCAATAATTCATCATCGGAAAATCATAATTTCTCTCTAAAATTAAATTATCCCGTTGGTTCAAATTTAATTAAAGAGAACAATCATTTCATAATTCGCAATGGAAACATATTAAATATTATAATTCTATTTTCCAGAAACTCTTAATCAAAATTGTTCTATTCTCTGAGCAAAATATCGTTGGACAAAATTGCACAGAAAATTTGCATCAAAATCAATTCAAATTCATCAATATATATCAAAACTGTTTCTGGAAATTAAAAAAAAAATCAAATTTTCCTGTGTTCACTGTTCATAAGGGCATTTCAGCCCAGCAAGGCCCAGTAGCCCACGGCCTGTTTCAGATAAATCAAAAATCGAAAAGGGTTCACTGTTTCTTCATGGGCCGTAGCAAACGAAGAAGCCCACTGGCCAAATCGGCCCGCGGCCTGGTTCAGCGGGCGCGCGCGCGCGTCGCAGGCCCTAACGAAGGCCTGGGCCGGCAATTCGCTCGCCCGCGTGGGCTCATTCCGGCCCAGCTGATCGCGACCGTTCGTTGTCATCCGACGGCTGGCCTTCATTCTCGCGGGATCAAAACCCCTCGGCCGCCGCTCCCCCGAACCCTAGGTCAGTTCTTTCTCCCCTTCCCCTCTCTCTTCGCAGCAGCTGTGACCGCCGGAAGGGCTCCTGGCCGCCCATGGCGAGCCGAGGAGGATAGAGGGTGAGGTGCCGCCGCGGGCCCCTCCGTCGGCGCGCGCGCTCGCCCATGGCTGAGCGCGCCGCTGTCGGGCGGCCTCGCGGGTGGCACCCTCGAATCGAGCCGGAGCCGCGCCTACGCAGTGGCGTGGAGCACCTGGCCGGCGGTTCTTTCTTCCCGCACGCCGGCAATGGAGTTTGCCGGCGGTGGTGAGAGAGAGACCGCGTCGGATCGGTCATCATTTTCGTAAACCAAGCGCTAGATCCACTGACTAGTGGCATACTGATACCATTGATAGATTCATTAACATGTAGGATCGACTAGCAGTGGAACATAGGCTGGGTATTTCTTTACAGTAGGTACAAAAACGAGTTCCTATTACAATATCTACTGGATCTAGGAAGATACAGAGAGGTAGGGATGAGAGGAAGAAGGGAGATGATTGTACCGGCACTCTCTGTCGGTTCCGGTAGAGGAGTAGGAGTAGCAGCGGGCGGCGCGGCCGGAGCCCATCGCGGTCGTCGGGAAGGTGATGAAGTCGACGGCGTCCTTGGCGGCGGCGCGGTCGTCGGGGTGGTGGCGGCCGGCGTCGGTGGGATCTTCCCGTCGGCTGCGCAGCGCACCCTCGTAGATCGGATTGGGTGTGAGTGTAGGTGGGGAGCTGGCGGCACGGTGAACCTCGTACCGAGCGCCCCGGCCCCCACCCCCTCTTTATAGCGCTGTGCGACGGGGGCCCACCAACCATTAGGGTTGGACGCCCCCGATCAGGGCGCGAGATCAAGGCCATCTGGTAGAGATCAATCTAACAGTTCTTCCTTTTGGCAGAATTTGACAAGACAAAATTGAGCATTATGAGTACCCATTGTGTCTGAACACACATCAGCAGCATCAAAATGTTACATTTTGATTTCCAGATCACAAGATCAACATAGGGTCCCTTGATTCATCATATAGACCAGTACAGTGTGGCATGTTTACAGGAAGCAATTTCTAAACTAAAGCTAATTACATTAAGCATGGACTCTTCAGAAACCGTTGTCTCAGCAACTCAGCATGCTTGCCCAGTCCATCTCCATGGAAGCAAGGACCTCGGAAACGGACCAGTGCACGAGCCATCAGCTGAAGGGATCGAGCTCTTGCTGCCTCCAGCCGCTGCTCTGCGGAAGTCAATGGCGCAGCCGGGGGCGCTCGCTCCGTTTCCTAGGCCTCCTGAAGCAGCCGGAGTCAGCACGGCCCAACGCCGCCGCGCCGTTCGAGCTCGATGAGCGCGACGTGGTGTGGCTAGCGGACGGGGGGCAGCACCAGCAGGGCGGTTGGGCCGTCCCGCCAGCACCGGCACCGAGCGGCGGAGCAGTGGCCATGCCCGTGCCTGCGAGGGCGGTAGCGCCGAGCGCTGCGCCGAGGCCGTCGGAGCCGGTGCGGGCGCCGGTGTCGTAGACGAGGATGGCGGCGGACTGGGGCGCTGAGACACAGCACGCGGTGCGGGTGTCCAGCGGTGGCGCGAGGCGGGGATGCTAGCGGCGCGCGGCGCGGGAGGCCGGCGGCGGCTGATTCACGGCGCACGGTGCGGGAGAAGGAGAAAAATCTCCTAGGAACGCTACCCGTCGTCGGATGGCATTTTAACGCTGGATAGAAGGCCGCAAGGTACGTGGTGCCGTGCCGAAGGAACGGCACTGAATCTGAATCCCATCGATCGACTACCGGGGCCTGGAGTGGTAGTGGTTGCCTGTTCCATCGCCACGCCATCCGCTAGCCTGTAGTAATCCCATGTATAGTAATCCCATGTATGTTTCCTAGTCTTTATCTAAAAGAATGTATGTTTCCTAGCTCCTTGGCCCACTCCTGATGCTCATCGTCCTCATCTGATTCCTTAATTTACAGGAAAGACGCAAGTGAACAAAAGAAAATAAAAGTGATACAGTACAACGTAGACGCTCAACACGCACGCACATTGAACTCTATGAACACACGTACGTAAAACCCTGCCCCTATGACCGCCTTCGAAGGACTGAGCCGGCAAATCTCGAAGTTCACGAAGTCACCACAGACGCCTCGCTGTCGACGGGAATTACGTCGCCTACCACTTAATGCATAGCGCCGGAAAATTCTGGAATAAACACAGAATAATGTATCGTACTCGCACCTAGGATTTGAACTCTGGGTGGGAGCCCCCCCCCCCCAACCAATGGCCTTTATCATTGCGCCGTAAACCCCTTGACACGCTAAGACGAACTGAAGAGCGTTGTGGTGCAACATATTACTCAAAACCAATCCCTTGTACATGTAAAGCTAGTCCTTTTTTAAAGGGAGGAAGAGAGATTTGGTACTATAGTAAAGCTATTCTTTTTTTCAGGGAGGAAGAGAGATTACGTAGACACCTGCCCCTTTTAAACGGATGGATTGGAATAGACAGAGGAGGATAGGCACGGGAAACCGTTTTGGCCTGTTCCTGGTCGGCGAGGCGGCCGGTGCACTGCACCCGTTTGGCCGTTTGTCTGCCGGTGGCTAGCGCGACTTGCGAAAATGACTCGTGGTGGTGAGAGAGCGCAGGAGCATGCGGCATGAAGTCCGGCCCGGTACCTCCGGTCTTGGTAGTCTTGTCCACGCAAAAAGGCTCTGTCGTTGCTTAAAAACGCAACTCTACTACTGTATGTGTTTGCCGCAGCTTACGCCGGTCGGACGTGTGGAAATGTGGAATAGAAATGGCCACGTATGTTGTCTATTTCTAGCATGCACCGTCTCCGCTGTGTCTCGTAGAAAGCGTAGCTAGTGAGAGCGTACCACGGTACCACTACTAGTACTGTCGCTCGGGTCGGATTATCATTGACACGGTCAAGAAGAGGAGGCGAGTCGACCAAACAAGGACTGTAACGACGTTACTATGTCGGCGGTGAAATGCGTGGAGAACCGGCCGGATCGAGATGCGCGCGGTCGCCTTTCGATCGCCGGTGGCTGTAGCTGTACTACTGTCAACGGTACCGCATGTGTTTGACGAGGAGTTGATGACGACTGGCCGGGTTTCGTCACGGGGGGCCAAAGCAGTAGCAGATACGGGTTTGGTCACAGTTGAGGTTGTGATCCCAGTAAAAAAGGGACATGATCGAGCATGTCTGGTGTGGTGTTAGCTTAATGGAACCAGCACGGCGCGGTGACGCCGTCTGTCCCCGTCCCTTTCCTACCCTGCCGCTGCCTAGTGCACCGACCTTGTAGCTAGTGTATACAGTACCAGGCTAGTACAAGCAGCAAACAAAGTCTCGCCGCAGGTCGCCGCAGCTACCGATCGATCGCGCGGTGAATCTTCATTTCCGCACGTTTCAGGCTTTCAGCGTCCGGGCGCGCAGGGCTGCATTTGCAGCCAGTACCTATCTCCTCGTCTACGACGACGTACACGTACCGTACCCCTTCCAACACATGCAGTTACGCACGTCGTCAAGAAGCGTAGCGTACATGTCCGCTTTCCCCTCTTGAGCTTATTCTAGGTGGTAAACCATGCTCTTGTGCCACTGACTTTTGTGATCATTTATTTATTATATTACCAGTATAGTACAAGAAAGTATAGTAAGCTCTCCAAATAATCATTTCTTTTTTTTGCGGGAAGAAATAATTATTTGTTTAACTAAAGTAGTCAGCAAACACGATGACAACGTGCCTGAAAATACAGTTAAGACGTTTTCTCTAGGTGGCGCATATTGATGGAGCAAGATGAGCTTGCTTGTTCCCCAAACCACCAAAAAGGTTTGATCCATATATACGAATACGACTGAGGCGACGTTGCACATTTGGAACCAGGAAATGCTCAATCGATCGAAACATCTATGAAAGAGGAGTACATATAACGCGCACGCGTTGACAGTTCTGATGTAGATTTATTTTGAATTATATAAAATGGAAAAGGTTATACGAGGGAAAGCACAAACACACATTTTATTTATTACTAGCAACGAGGCAACGCCCGACGAGGCGACGACCAGCTCAAGAGCGAAAACGTACGTACGACGCTATTCTACTTAATTTGCTGCTGCTGCTGCTGCACATGTTGCCAACGTCGACGACGTGCGTGACTGCGTATGTGTTGGTTTTGCTGACGCTAACACAGAAAATGGGGACGTGTTAGCTGGCGCAACCGCACAAGCCGCTGTCAGCAGTGATGCAATGCAAGCGCCAAGGGCGCGCGTCTTATTTCCGTGCTAAATACTGATGTCGATGCTGACGCCTACTTTCCTCTTTTTATGGATGGGTGGGTGGTGATGGATGGTGAGGGCTACAAAATTCGGCACGCAGAGATGATCCACCGATCCACCGTAGTCGGCGGAGAAGACAACGAGATGCGTCGCACTCTGTCTTAGACTGCTACGTACTGCCTACTGCTATGAAGAGCAGAACTGTGCTGTGCTGCTGTGCAGTGATCAATGTCCCTCACGAATACGTACACACATTGACACAGTAGACAGTACCACCAGTTCATTCTGACGGGCGACGACGCGATCTTTATCCGCCTCCGTGTTGCCGCCTCGCCGCCGACTAGCTCTCCCAGCGGTCCAATGGCGGTCACACGGCACCGGCTGCGCGCGCGCCGGCGTCCCTTCCCGCTAGCGCGCCCCCTGCCAGACGCCGTGGCCGGCTCTTCAGCAGCAGGATTTCCGCACGTTTCGTAGCGGCTGCTTTCCGTGAAAAGGGAGAGGGCACCGCGGGTGCAACAGGCACGGCGCCCGTTGAAGTGATGACTCCCGTGCCGTAGTAGTGTAGTACTGCCGACGTTTTCTTGTCATCCTCCTGCCGAAGTGACGACTCCAATGCCCAGGCCCCGGCAGCACCCATTGTCCGCTCCTGTGGTGGAGACAAAAACTTTTAGAAATACTAGAGAATTGTACTTGCCTAGCTGCAGTCCTACGACTATGGATGTAGTGAGATGTTAGATGCAGACATTTGACAATAACTATTGTGGCAGTGGATATGATAGAGTTTAAACCATACTATATACTAGCAGGAGGGCCCGCGCAAAGCGCGGGCGGCAAGGTGGCAATGTATAGGGTAGGCAGTTGTCTAAAGAAAAAAAATCAGATTTAGTTCGGTGTTTTTAAGGCTGGGCAAAAATTTGTTGGAGCACATTTTATTCCGTCTTCTTCTTCCTCGTAATATATGCCGGCAAGGTGATTTTCTTATTTGCTTTTGATATATTTTGTGTCGTATGAAGATTAATCATAAAGTTTCTTGTTTTAATCAATTTGTTAAGTGAGCATGTACTAACAATCTATTCGAACATCTCAAATTTGTCTCAATTTTTTTTGTAGAGGCTGGAAACATTCCAAAGGAGTTGCAAAACAAATTTTATAATATTTGGATTAATATTTTGATTTTGCAGAAAAGCATGGAAGGTTCATTTACTAATTAAAAGAGATTATTTTAAAGCATTGAAAAGTCATTTGTTTTGCAAGTTTCATATTTTTTATGTATAGAGTATATCATGGAGAGGCTACACAAAAATTTTCATGGTTTTAGGAGGTGTAATTATTTTTATACGAAATAAACAAAATCATTATATCATAGGGTTTATTTTCTGGGTTTCTTATTGGGTTTGGTACTGTCCACTGAATCCTTTACTATTTGTTAGCGGGTTTTCACTGTTAGCTACCGGGTTAATACTGTTTCTTAACGGGTGGGAACTGTTCATAGGGACCGGTTACTGTTCTATAATGGATTTTTTACTGTTCCTTAATGGATGTGTACTGTTTCTTAACGGGTTGGTACTGTTCGTAAAACCCGTTACTGTAGTGCGGACCCGTCACTGTTATGGCAGCAGTAACACGTGAGGGTGGCGGACCCGGTTCCCGTCCACGCTCTTTATATTCTATATAGATTTGCAATCGAAATTATTTGGGTTTCTAGATATTTGGCAAAAAGTTTTAGATGTATGTGCCTTCACATTATTTTCTAATAATGTGATGTTATTATTAGTGTGATTAACAGAAAATGGTTGATAAATGACAAGTATAGATGGACGGAGTCGAGAGGATGGCCGTTCCCAAGTGGCTGAGAGAGAGAGAGGGGTCGGGGCGACACGGGTCCCCGGCACGTCGCCGGCGAAGCTGCCGCCGGTGAGCCCCTGTCGGGGGCGCGGGACGCCGCCGCGGAGTAAGGGACCACCGCCCAGACGCGCCAACCGTGACCTCACCGTCTCCGACAAGCGGGGCCATGGCGCAGAAGGGCGCGTGGCGCGCGAGGAGCGGGCTGATGCGCAGTTGGTGAGATCTGACGCTGCTGGGGCCTGGGAGGAAGACGACGAAGGAGGGGCAATTGAGGAATACTATGGGCAGTTGTGGCTCGTCCCCTCCTTCCCTGGGTCCAAATCGAGCGCCGCCACCCGCAGAGCTAGGGTTGGAGATGGCAAGCGGAAGCTGGAAAACCTAGTGTGGATTCGAAGAGATCTCTGGGAGGAGAGGAAGTTCGAGATCCAGGATTGTTACCCAGCTCAGGAGGGAGATCGGTGGGTGAGAGAGCCAGTGAAGTTGAGTTTTGCGGAGGACATCTGTGGGAAGGGAGTTCGGGAATCATTTGCATCGAAGCTCAAATCCATGGCGGGGCGAAGAAGAGGAAGGCAGGGTCGACCGTCGAGTCCAGGTGATGACTGGGAGCTTTGGGGTCCCGGCGGTGGAGGAGGATGGGCACCCCAGCCGCTGCCCTACTACCAGCTTCCCATGGGGCCGCCTGTAGGGTCGAGATGGCGGACTAGAGGGGGGTGAATAGTCCTTTCTAAAAATTAATCGTGTAGGCTAGACAATATAAAATGCGGAATTAAAACTATTGATCTAGCCAAGACTACACCCCTCTATCTATAACTCTAGAAGCACCTTATTTAAAAGATCCTAAACAAGAATATAAGGTGCTAGGCTAGGAAGTGCTCTCCTAAAACAATTCTAGTTAGCAAGGTCACACAAACCTATGCAACTAGTACTTTAAACAAGAGAGAGCACCTACACAATTCTAGTAAGCAAAAGCACCAAGCCACCTAGCTCACTAGCAAAGCTCACAAGATAAAAAGAACTAGAGCAACTACACAAGCACAATATATATAAAAGTAAATACAAAGCTTGTGTAAGAGAATTGCAAACCACCTAGAAGAGTAGACAATGTTGACACGGTGATTTTTCACCAGGTTCACTTGGTTGCCCCCAAGCTACGTCCTGTTGTGTCGACCAACACCTTCGGTGGTTCCTCCGGTCTTTTCACTTGGATGGTTTTTCGGTGTGACCCTCAAGTCACTTGCCCCTCAAGGCACGCCCCGCAAGGCACCGCAAGACACCACTCTCAAGTGAGCCCCTCAAGGCAACGAACGAACCCACACACACAAGTGTGGTAACTCAATGACACGCGCAATCCAATAGAGTTGGAATTTGGCACTCCGCCGGGGAACCACAACAACCTCTCACAAATCCTCCTCCGGAGCACCGCACAATCTCCACGCGTGCTTCAACGGAGTCACAAAACACCAACCGTCTAGGTGATGGCAATCACCAAGAGTAACAAGAAATCTCCAATTGCAATCACCACCTAGTGCCACAAATATGAATCACAAATGCATATGCACTAGGTTTCCAATCCCCTCTCAAATTAGCCCTAGGCTTGAGATGAACACAAAGGGGAGGAGGTGGATCTTCAACCTCTCAACCACACCCACATAGGGCATCCAAACTCTCCTCGAATTTTCAGCTTAATACATGGAAGAGAATGGGGAGGAGGAAGAACCCTAGCTCTCTCTCAAAGAGAAGAAATAATGAGCAAGAGAGTAAGCCAACCCCAGAGAAGGCAAGCCGCCACTGCTTTATCCCGTCGGCCAGCTCCCAACGGCTACACGAGCGGGCCCCAAGGCAGCTCCCTCGGCACGCCCTTCTCCAACGGCCGGAATCGCCGGCGCCTGTGTCCCTCTGCTCGACAACGGGTGGAAACTGAGCTCCTCTGTCTGTCGGTCGAAGCAGCTATCGAGCAAGCCAATCGGTGACGGCGGTGTTTTTCTCGTGAAGTAGCAGCAGCCGGCCGGCCTGTCCAACGGTTGCAGCAGGCAGCCAGCCCAGTACGCGAAGACGGCCCAGTCCAGCAGCAACTAGAGGCCCAGCGCAGCTCAGCAGCACGGGCAGGCCAGCATGCACGCAGGCCCCCAAGACAAAAATAGGCAGTGCCTTTTTCTCTATTTATATCCACACAAGCATGCATGGTCCTTGGCCATTTCATTTTCTTCCACCCGTATGAGAATAGACCAAAGATAAGCCGACATCCATTTAATTGGCCAGCCCCTCCTCTCCATCCTAAACCGAGTGGTCACCAAGCACATGCAGCAGCCACGGCCTCTTTTTCTTTTTCACACTCGACATGAGCAAGCATGCTCCTCGGCCAAACAACTTGTACGAGCACAGCTTCTATTTTTAGTCGATCAAAAATAGCAGCAGCCGATGATGAACTCTTGCTCTCCACTCAGTGCGTGTGCCTCCACACCAGCCCACTGAGAAAAAAAAAACCAGGTGCAGCGCCAAACCAGCCCAAGCGCTCCTCTTCACTTACTGCTGCAATTTCCAGTTCAGGCAAAGCAATTGCCAAGCACACCACCTCTGTCTAGTGTGTTTCTCTTTTCCCTCTTTTAGTTGCTAACTCAACAACAAATACCAAAATAAATTTGGCACTTGAGCTAGCAATTTCACAAAAAGTTTAGAAGGATTTTCTCGTGCATCTCACCACGTTCACTAAGCATAATGCAAATGCAAAATGAGACTCAATTTAGTGGCACTAGATAACCGATGCAATTAAAAGACTTCCTCTCTTTATAGTACGGTTATCAATCCTAAATCCGGTCATAAAACTTCTCTAATCAATTTAGACCGGTGAAATAAAATGCCCTACAAATATACCTTTGCCTTGCGCATTCCATTTCTTCTTCTCCAACGTCAATGCAACAAATGCACCAACGCGATCAACAAATGATATGATCCACTTCATATCATCACTTGATCATATTGGTCCATCGATCGTGACGACACTTGCTCTTCACCGTTGTGTTGGTCTATCGGCGCCAAGTTATCACTCAACTTGCCCTTCACACTTGCAATCGATCCGTCGAGCTAAGTCTTGTCTTGATCTTCTCCACCTTGATCAAATGACTCCATGTCATGTCACATATGAAATTATGCTCCTTCATCATCACATGGGTGAGCTTTGCATCATCTCTTAGCCATTTCTCCTCCATGGCATACGTAGCTCACACACATGTACCTAATGTTGTCACTCAATTACCAAAACCAAACAAGGACCTTTCAATCTCCCCCTTTTTGGTAATTGATGACAACACTACAAAGATATGGAAATGGAAATTAAGATTATTTGGACTTTATGCCACTTATCCAACATTTAAACTCTATGTCAAGATTTGGATAAGTACCACAAAGTCAACTTGGTAGTGATAACTCCCCCTACATGTGTGCTCAAATGGTTTGGTTTCAACCTTGCACACATGCATAAATATGAAATTTGTGGGAGGGTTAGCACTACTAAGTGATGCTAAGATGTATGAGATAAACCTTTGAAGCGTGATACCATCGGAGTTGCACATTTAAATTTCATCCTTAGCATCGTCATGGTTAGCTAGATAAATCAAAAATACTAGATACCTTATGAGATCAACATTATAAGCATGGTTCTAGTATCACAAGATGAAACATACATATCTAGCTACCAACCTATGCATGCTAGTTATCATATCATCATTCAAGCTCTATAACTAGCAAGCACCACACAAGCATTGCATTTTAATTTAAAAACTTATGCAAATGCAAGCAAGCACATGAACATGCACATCTCAAATGCAATCAATCAAGTTCATGAGCTTGCTCCCCCTACTTGTGTGCATCTCTTGTCCAAGAATTTTGATCCTCCTCTATTCTTCAATATAGCACCCTTTTGGTCCATATCCATGTCCAAATCCCCACATTTCATATCTTTGCTCCAATTTCTCCCCCTTTGTCATCAATAACCATAAAAGTAATGTCTTTTTTTTTTGATACAAAGGGTACTAGGGTAGATGGTTGAGACTTAAATCTTCATTTTTTATGGACACCACCGATTAGATTGGAATAACACCACTTGATAATACCACATGTCGAAGCATGAAAACCACCTAGAAAGGCCACATGTAGGTCACTTGTAGGATCTTTGACCTTGATATCAATGAGTTGGGGCAACTCCCCCTATGTCAAAGCATGAGTCATCCAATTCATATATACCACTTATAGGCGAGGGTAGCTTCTCCTGATTTGAATTGATCACTTAAAGTTGAGGATCATTTGTGGAACCACCAATTTTTACTAGATATCACTTGAGAGAATGTGATGATCAAGCACTTTCTTGAAAATGTGAATACCACTTGTTGAATTTTTCAATTATAACCAATTCTTGAACTAGATTGTTTCCATGAGCTTCTTTCTCTTTGACTTGAACCAAAATGATTTGCCTAAGCTTCCAAGTCCGATTTGATCCAATGACAAGCTTTCGTCACACCTCACTAGAAGGGTTATCTTGCCAATGTTGTTCTTGTCACTTATAGCAATTCAAACTAGATCAAGTACTATGGGTTCACTAGCTCATGAACAAGTTATATGTTACCACTAGATCATATCAAGACATAGAAGCAATAGTGGCACCATATAAGTAAAAATGATTTATTTTTCACGAATGCTCCTAGAAACCACTCATGATGACTATATGCACTAAGCAAATCCTTAGCAAGAATGTATGCATATGCCAAACAATTTCACCTTTGCTTTGTTGGAGAAGAGGATAGTCACATAGATTCCAATACATTTCTCCAATAGCAATATGAAGTCCAATTAATAGGTTGGTGAAGACCAATCATCGTAGATAAAATTCATTCTTCACCATTTGAAATGAAGACCACATATAGTCAAGTGCCACATCTAGTTGTGATTTGACTTGCTTCTTTTGATCATTGTTTGCACGAGAGAATACCACTTGTATTACCACTTGATTTGACATATATTGCTCTCTATTTGGGTGTTGCTTGCTTTCTTGATCAACCCTTTTGATTTCTTCAACTAAGCATCTCTAATCATCCTTAGATCATCACTTCCATGTTAGCCTTCCAAGTATCTCCCACTTGGTTTACCTACTCATGGGCGGCAAGCCCCTCTCAAGGGAGAAGTGATCTTTCTCCAAGAATTATCCTTGACACTCACTTGAAATACCATTATTTGATTGATTCAAGTGTTGGACTTGATATGATGAGTAACCTTCAAATCTTATTTTAAGTCCTTTCCTTTCTATCAAATGATTTTCTAAACACACTAGAACTTAAACATCATCATCCTCTTGAGCTTGATTTTGATTTTCAAATAGAGTACCAAATGTGTGCCACAAGCACTCCACAATCAAATGATCATGTACCCATTATTTGTCATACTTATAGATCAATTCAAAATCAAATTTAGGTTCCTCAAACACTTATAAACATGATTTCAACTTGAGGACCTTTCAATCAAAGTGACTTTTGATCAATCCAATAATTGTCACTTTTCTGGCAGATTCTGTACCTCTAGAATAAAAATTCATATCTCTCAATTTACAGCTCCAAATGTCATGAAATTTGGTGTAGATGTGACTTACTAAGTCTAATATCAGCTATAAAAATTTGAGCTTCATTGGACTTGTAGATTGCTACCAGTTTTCACATCTCTCCACACTGCTGCATGCTGAAAACTGCTGCACCAAAGCGGACAAGATCTACTTCAAAGCCAAAGTATCCCTTGTCCAATGATCATGAAATTTATACAGCATATAGTACCGCATGTTTAGAGTATGCATACCAAATTTCAAACCATTCCGAATAGATTTGGTCACTCAGATTCAGACTTTATCACAGCTAGCTCAGATTTGCAGATTTGGACAGATTTCAACATTTGAGCTATACTTCATCAAATTGAATCAAACTTGATGTCAACTTGTTTGAATACTCTCACAAGACATATATCCATACATATCACATAATAAAAGTCATCTTGTAAACATATCCATCCAAATCAACTCAAACTTGATTGCTAAGCATGAATCATTCAATTATCTCATAGCAAACAACAAATGCATATATATCCAATTCAATCAACTTATATGCACCCAAATGGATTAGATCAACTAGAGATATACCTTGATAGCTCATTATCACCAATAGCAAGCTTTCAACTCAAATGATCGCAAGCCTTCAAATATAGCCAATAATTCACCACAACTTGAATATTGCACTTGTACGTTGTAACACATTTGGACTTCACTAGTGTATCATGGCATTGGGTTGTGATATACATTCAATAACTTGATTCAACAAATGATAGACAATATGAAATAGATTGAATCAAGGCTCCAACACCAATGGTACCTATAAACATTCATCCACTTTTTGATGGTACCCAAACTAGTTTGGGTCCTTTCAAGTTAGGAGCAACATACTTAGGCATAGCCTTTGTATGGATAGCGGGATGTTTTGCAATAGCAACCAATGAGGTACCATTTACATCCTTTCTAAGCATGTTATTATCATCAATTGAAATAGGCTTAGAATTGTTACCTAGGGGACATGAATTAGCCATGTGTCCCCTTTCCCGACATGAGTAGCAAATTCTCTTTGATTGAGCCTTTTCTTCCTTGCTCATATGTTGCTTCCCATTGCCTTGCCTCTCTTGTGTTTCTTGAGTCACCTTCTCAAGCTTTTTAGGACACTTCAAGGCAAAATGTCCCATATTTCCACACTTGAAGCACTTGATGTGAGCACAACCTTTCTTCTCATTTTGATTCTTGCTCACTACCTTGGCATCTTGAATAGGAATTGGATGCCTTGTTCTTGATTTTCCACCTCTTCTTGTATTCTTCTTCTTTATCATCAAATCACCACCATTTTTATGGTTGATCTTGCTTTGATCTAGGGGCTTTGCTTTTGGCTCAACTTGATGCTTCTTGGTTGGGCAATATTTAGCAAGGTGTCCCATTTCATGACACCGATAGCACATGAAATGAGATAGCTTCTCATCTTCTAACCTTTTCATCTCTTTTTCAAACATTTTCTTGCCCCATCGCTTGCCTTTGATGTTGGTGTTGTTGTAGGTGATGCCATTCATATTACCAAATCTCTTATAGCTCTTTAAGATTTGAGAATGTGTGATCTTCGGCAATCCACCCAAGCCAACTTTGCTTTTATTGAAACCAAGGCCACTTTTGTCACCATAGCCTCTCTTGTTCTTCAATATGTGCTCAAAGGTGACTTGAGAGTTGTAACACCTCTCTAACTTGTTGCTCAAATTCTTCACTTCACTTTTTAGCTCATTGCTCTCCTTCAAAATGTTAGTCTCACAAGACATAGAAGTAGAACAAGCATCTAAATGTGAAGAACATGACATAGATAATAAATCATCGCAAGAGGTGGATACATGCTTCTTCTCTACATCACAAGGGTTAGTAACAATACGTGATTGATCATTTGACCCAAATGATGAGCTCTCACTAGTTTTAATTTTTTCATTGGAAAGCTTGTTAGTGAGAAAAGCATGATCTTGTAACAAATTTTCATGAGCAACACTAAGTTCCTCATGAGCCAATTTTAACACATCATGTGAACAAGTAGTAACATAAAGTAGATGCTTTTGTTGTTCACATGTTGTCTTTAGAAAAGAGTTTTCACTTTCTAATTTCCTTGATTTTGCTTTCTCATTTTCTAAAATCATGGTCATGCTAGCTAGTCTACTAACAAACTCATCATATGAATCAACATGATCAACCATATTAGCAATTTGTACCTTTGTGTCACCATGTGACCTAGAGCAATGTGGTGATGTAGTGGATGTGCTTGTAGTAGCAATGTCAACCGAGTATGAACCATCATTATCTTCATCAAGTGTGCTTGGGGTAGCATCATCAATTGCAACACTTGAGGCATCATCCTTCATCTTGTCAAGTGAGCTTGAGGTAGATCGATCATCTTCCTCACTTGACCATGAGGTGGAGCAATCCTCCACAACAACCTTGTTATGGTCATGCTCAACAACCTCATGTAACACCACCTTGGCCTCCTCCACCTTGTACTTGCCATCATCCCATGTGGAGACATCACCATAGGTGTGCTTGATGTCCTCCCACAACATATGTGCGGACACCCTAGTGTTCACCTTCTCAAATACATCAAAGCTCAAAGATTTGATTAGATACAATAAAGCACTAGCACCTAGTTCAAATAGAGCCCTTTGAGCTTTGGTGAGATTCTTATGGTCCATCAAGAAGGTGAGACCACTTGTGACAACTCACCAAACCTTAGGTCCCGAGGCACGGAAATGATCAAGCATATGGTGTTTCCACCGTGCGAAATTTGTGCCATCAAAAGTGTGCGTGTCACAAGAGCACTCAACATCTATCCCACTAGTTGCCATCCTCTCGGGTCGGTGAAGACCACTAAAATGAGAGACCTAGCTCCGATACCACGTGTAGGGTCGAGATGGCGGACTAGAGGGGGGTGAATAGTCCTTTCTAAAAATTAATCGTGTAGGCTAGACAATATAAAATGCGGAATTAAAACTATTGATCTAGCCAAGGCTACACCCCTCTATCTATAACTCTAGAAGCACCTTATTTAAAAGATCCTAAACAAGAATATAAGGTGCTAGGCTAGGAAGTGCTCTCCTAAAACAATTCTAGTTAGCAAGGTCACACAAACCTATGCAACTAGTACTTTAAACAAAGAGAGAGCACCTACACAATTCTAGTAAGCAAAAGCACCAAGCCACCTAGCTCACTAGCAAAGCTCACAAGATAAAAAGAACTAGAGCAACTACACAAGCACAATATATATAAAAGTAAATACAAAGCTTGTGTAAGAGAATTGCAAACCACCTAGAAGAGTAGACAATGTTGACACGGTGATTTTTCACCGAGGTTCACTTGGTTGCCCCCAAGCTACGTCCCGTTGTGTCGACCAACACCTTCGGTGGTTCCTCCGGTCTTTTCACTTGGATGGTTCTTCGGTGTGACCCTCAAGTCACTTGCCCCTCAAGGCACGCCCCGCAAGGCACCGCAAGACACCACTCTCAAGTGAGCCCCTCAAGGCAACGAACGAACCCACACACACAAGTGTGGTAACTCAATGACACGCGCAATCCAATAGAGTTGGAATTTGGCACTCCGCCGGGAACCACAACAACCTCTCACAAATCCTCCTCCGGAGCACCGCACAATCTCCACGCGTGCTTCAACGGAGTCACAAAACACCAACCGTCTAGGTGATGGCAATCACCAAGAGTAACAAGAAATCTCCAATTGCAATCACCACCTAGTGCCACAAATATGAATCACAAATGCATATGCACTAGGTTTCCAATCCCCTCTCAAATTAGCCCTAGGCTTGAGATGAACACAAAGGGGAGGAGGTGGATCTTCAACCTCTCAACCACACCCACATAGGGCATCCAAACTCTCCTCGAATTTTCAGCTTAATACATGGAAGAGAATGGGGAGGAGGAAGAACCCTAGCTCTCTCAAAGAGAAGAAATAATGAGCAAGAGAGTAAGCCAACCCCGCAGAAGGCAAGCCGCCACTGCTTTATCCCGTCGGCCAGCTCCCAACGGCTACACGAGCGGGCCCCAAGGCAGCTCCCTCGGCACGCCCTTCTCCAACGGCCGGAATCGCCGGCGCCGTGTCCTCTGCTCGACAACGGGTGGAAACGAGCTCCTCTGTCTGTCGGTCGAAGCAGCTATCGAGCAAGCCAATCGGTGACGGCGGTGTTTTTCTCGTGAAGTAGCAGCAGCCGGCCGGCCTGTCCAATGGTTGCAGCAGGCAGCCAGCCCGACGCGAAGACGGCCCAGTCCAGCAGCAACTAGAGGCCCGGCGCAGCTCAGGCACGGGCAGGCCAGCATGCACGCAGGCCCCCAAGACAAAAATAGGCAGTGCCTTTTTCTCTATTTATATCCACACAAGCATGCATGGTCCTTGGCCATTTCATTTTCTTCCACCCGTATGAGAATAGACCAAAGATAAGCCGACATCCATTTAATTGGCCAGCCCCTCCTCTCCATCCTAAACCGAGTGGTCACCAAGCACATGCAGCAGCCACGGCCTCTTTTTCTTTTTCACACTCGACATGAGCAAGCATGCTCCTCGGCCAAACAACTTGCACGAGCACAGCTTCTATTTTTAGTCGATCAAAAATAGCAGCAGCCGATGATGAACTCTTGCTCTCCACTCGGTGCGTGTGCCTCCACACCAGCCCACTGAGAAAAAAAACCAGGTGCAGCGCCAAACCAGCCCAAGCGCTGCTCTTCACTTACTGCTGCAATTTCCAGTTCAGGCAAAGCAATTGCCAAGCACACCACCTCTGTCTAGTGTGTTTCTCCTTTTCCCTCTTTTAGTTGCTAACTCAACAACAAATACCAAAATAAATTTGGCACTTGAGCTAGCAATTTCACAAAAAGTTTAGAAGGATTTTCTCGTGCATCTCACCACGTTCACTAAGCATAATGCAAATGCAAAATGAGACTCAATTTAGTGGCACTTGATAACCGATGCAATTAAAAGACTTCCCCTCTTTATAGTACGGTTATCAATCCTAAATCCGGTCATAAAACTTCTCTAATCAACTTAGACCGGTGAAATAAAATGCCCTACAAATATACCTTTGCCTTGCGCATTCCATTTCTTCTTCTCCAACGTCAATGCAACAAATGCACCAACGCGATCAACAAATGATATGATCCACTTCATATCATCACTTGATCATATTGGTCCATCGATCGTGACGACACTTGCTCTTCACCGTTGTGTTGGTCCATCGGCGCCAAGTTATCACTCAACTTGCCCTTCACACTTGCAATCGGTCCGTCGAGCTAAGTCTTGTCTTGATCTTCTCCACCTTGATCAAATGACTCCATGTCATGTCACATATGAAATTATGCTCCTTCATCATCACATGGGTGAGCTTTGCATCATCTCTTAGCCATTTCTCCTCCATGGCATACGTAGCTCACACACATGTACCTATGGACTAATAACCTGTGAAATCTCACTCAACCACATATTAGTCCACCTAATGTTGTCACTCAATTACCAAAACCAAACAAGGACCTTTCACCGCCGCCGCCGCTGCCGCCGCCGATGGGGCCGTATGGGTTCTATCCACCGTCGCAGCACCAGATGTATCCCCCTCAGCATCCTGGGCCGAGCCATGTTCAGCAGTTTGGTGGCCAGAGGCCAAGCAGACCAAGGGGACCGGCTCAAGGATACAGAGGGAAGCAGAATCCACAACCAAATGTCAATCAGAAGCAGAGTGATCAAGTGCAAGCCTCTGGGGAGAAGAAAAATCAAGTGGAGAACAAGCCTCAAGAGATTGCCCAGGTTGCAGACAAAGAGAAGGGAGAAGAAGAGAAGGCTCCTGAGAACAAAGCAGCTAAGATAGTTTGCTACAATTGTGGTGACCAAGGACATTTCAGTGCTGCATGTTCTAAGGAAAAAGTCTGTTTCATCTGCTTTAGGAAGGATCACTTGGCTGAGAATTGCTTAAGGTGGAAAGAGCCAATCAAGCCTAGTCTGAATTCTTTGGTAGTGCTTGCAGAGGGTTAGGCTTCTTTCATGTGGATGTGCAGGAGAGAGCAAACAGGTTCAAGTTGTGGAGTGGCTTTGACAACTGTGGAATCTTCATAGTGGAGAAGGGAGAGCTGGATCAGGAGAGTATAATCACTTATCTGAAGAAGGTGTTTGATCAAGGTTGGGATTGGCAGTTAAAGCAATTGGAGTTGAACAAGTATTTGGTGAAGTTCCCACCTGATAAAAGAGTAGACAGTTTTGTTATTGAGGATGGCACATACTTCTACCTGAATAAAGGAGCTGTGATGGTTTCTCTGAAGTCCTGGAATGGTGAAGTGATTCCAGTGGGAAAGCTTGAGGAGGTGTGGGTTCAAGTCTGTGGGATTCCACCGAAGTGGTGTGACTGGGAGACAATTAGACAAGTGGCTACAGCTCTTGGGAAGTTGGAAAGTGTGGACTGGCAGTCAATGTTCACCAGTTCATTTGCAATGGTGAGAATCAAGCTGAAGTGTAGAGATCCTGCTAGAATTCCAAGGAGAAGGGTGATGGAGATGGGGGATAACTTGTATCTGCTACACTTCAAAACTGAGGGGGTCCTGCAATTGGATGGTGATGATGATACTGGAGGAGGTGGAGAAGATGAGGATCCAGCTGATTATGAGTATGATGAGGAGGAAGATATACAAGATCCTGAAGGCAAAGAACATGAAGAAAATGGAGATGGGAATGGTGATGGAGATAAATCTGGAACCAAAGATGGAGGAAAGGAAAATGGGTCTACCTCTAAGGGCCAGAGATCAACTCCACATGGGAGCAGAACTATGAGGAGTCTGGTCAAGGCATTTGCTGTTGAGAAATGCCTAGTCTTTGATCATGACATAGAAAAATCAGTTTGCATTGATCTGCTGAGAGCTATGGAGCTAGAAGATGATGGGATGGAAGAGGACAATATGTTGGATATGAATGGTGGAGATGAGGAGGAGAGGATACAGCTACTAGCTGACTGGGTGTATGCCTGCTCTAAACATGATCATACTGGGCAAGAGACTGAGGGAGGAAGACAGAATGAGTTACCTCTTGAAGAGATTGATAATGAGGGGGGTGATGGTACTGATGAGGAAGAAAGTAGTGAACTGAAGGAGAGTGGCTTACAAGGTGGTCAAGAGGGTGGTAAACCTACGCTAGAAGAAGAGAAGTCGAAGTGGGGTCCCGTGGTTCCGAGAGAAAAAGTAAAAGGAATCCTTTGGGAGGGACAACGCCTAAAAAAGCACAATCTCTCAAGATGAAGTACAATGCGGAGGTTACGAAGGTAACAAACAGATGCATTCTAGTTCTTTGTCTAATGATACTTTAGCTATGATTGCTTGATAAGGTTGGTTTAGATATTGAGTCTCGGTGATCGGGCTAGTAGTAATATCTAGCATGTTATTGAGTTAGAAGTAAGTAGAAAGAAAACTTTTAGTGAAATTTGTCAGGTGGATTCCTGTAGAGCTAGTTGTAGTTCTGATAAGGTTGTGAATCCAAGCAATTCTACTCCTGGTGGAAAAGCTTGAAAGAATGCTGGTGAGGAAGTTAGAAGAGCTTTGGCCCAACAAATTAAAGAATGTCTTGTAGGTGGTAACCAGCAAAGAGAGGTAGATTTAGAAAAGGAGAGTAGTCAGGATTTAGAAGAGGGTAGTAGCAAACTTCAAAACAAAAGTGCTGTGGGCACTGTAGAAAATACTGCTAGTACCTCAAGTTTGGATTCAGCTGCAGTGCTGGAGGAAAAAACTTGGTCTGTAGTTAGAGGTAGAAAAGATAGGAAAAAGAAGGTTTACCAATGATAAGTCTTTTTTTTGGAATATAAGGGGCTTGAATAAGCTGGGCGAGTACTGCTTGTAGCAAAAAGGTTTAGAGAGGTACATGCTGATATTATAGGTTTAATTGAAACAAAAAAGGAATCCTTTACTGCCTTTGGTTTTCTTAGGAATATTTCTTTTGATTGGCATGTTTTACCTGCTAAAGGTGCTTCTTGGAGGCATTTTAGTAGGTTGTAGTAAGGATAAGTACAACTCTTATGTTAGTGATTTACTTGAATATTCTATTAGTGTTATGATGGTAGATAAGAAGTCTAGTTTTTGCTGGAAGTTGATTGTTGTCTATGGCTCTCCTTATGAGGAGGGGAAGCAAGACTTTTTGAATGAATTAGATAAAGTTATGACAAATTGGCAAGGACCCATTTTGATTGCTGGTGATTTTAATCTTGTAAGGTTTACTCAAGATAAAAGTAATGCTTTAATTAATTTTAGGTGGGCAGATGCTTTTAATGAATGGATTGATAAATGGGCTCGATGGAGCTTAATGCCGATAATATTAGGTTTACTTGGACTAATAGACAAGACTTGTCCCATCTTGTCTAAAATAGATAGAGTGTTCTATAACTCAGAATGGGAGCAACATGCACCATTAGTTAGAATGAAAGGGTTGGATAGGTACCCAAGTGATCATAATGCTGTAGTAATAGATTCTGGTGGTGATAATTTCTTTGGAAAGAAAATTTTTAGATATGAGAAATGGTGGAGTCAGAAGGAGAATTTCCAAGGTGTAGTAGAAAAAGTATGGTCCCTGCCATGTAATACTACTAATAGCTTAGATAGATGGCGGTTTAGAATTAGATCTTTTCGAAGAATAGCTAGAGGTTGGGCTGCTAATGAAGTGGCTAGTATGAACAAGAGAAAAGTAGAACTGACTTTAGAATTTAATGATTTGGAGAGAGAAATGGAAAATAGTGTGTTATCTGAACAAGAGCTGATCAGATATAGGCAAGTGTCTAAAGAGTTAAACAAAATCTGGGCCTTGGAAGAAATTAGAGCCAAGTAGAGATCTAGAGATAGAGATATTTTAGAGGGTGATAGGAACACTGCATATTTCCATGCTGTGGCTAATCAGAGGAGTAGAAATAAAAGAATTGAGATACTGGAAGGTCCAAATGAGATAGCAGTGGACCAACAGGGGATGATGAGGATTGCTGTAGACTTCTATAAGGAGTTGTTTGCTAGAGAAAATAGACCTAAAATCCAGTTAGCTAGAGACTTTTGGAGTGAGGAAGATAAAGTTACTTTAGAGGATAATGACATGCTCATTTGTCCTTTCTCTGAAAAAGAGATCAAGGAAGTGGTGTTTAGTTGCTATGCTGATGGCGCCCCTGGACCTGATGGTATTTCTTTTGCTTTTTACCAAAAGTATTGGGATTTTATTAAGGTAGAGTTACTAGAGATGTTCAATGACTTCTTTATAGGTAAGTTAGACTTGTATAGATTGAACTGTGCTATGATTACTTTGATCCCAAAAGAAGAAGGAGCTAGAGTGATGAAGAAGTTTAGACCAATTAGCTTAATAAACTATAGTTTTAAAATTTTTTCTAAGGCTCTTACCATTAGATTGGGGAAAATCATTGATAGACTAGTTTTACCAAATCAAAGTGCTTTCATACAAGGAAGATATATCCTAGAAAGTGTAGTTATAGCACATGAGTTGGTTCATGAGATCCATAAGAGTAAGAAATCAGGGTGTATTATTAAATTAGATTATGAGAAGGCTTATGATAGGGTTAACTGGGATTTTCTCTTTGAGATTCTTAGAACTAGGGGTTTTAGTGACACTTGGATTGGATGGATAGAGAAAATCATCAAGCAAGACTCTGTGGGAGTTATGCTTAATGGTGAAGAGAGTAACTATTTCAAAACAGGAAAAGGGTTAAGGCAAGGAGATCCCTTGTCTCCTTTGCTTTTCAATTTAGTGGGTGACATCTTGACTAGGATGCTTCTCAAAGGGGCAAAAGCAAATCTGATTAAAGGTTTGGGGGTAGGTTTCAGACCTGAAGGGATTATATCCCTTCAATATGCTGATGACACCATCCTCTTTTCAGATGATAATGTAGATCATGTGATTTGAACAAATTTCAGGGATGAGGATAAATTTCCACAAAAGTGAGATAGTAACAATGAATATAGAAGAGGAGAGAGCACATTCCATTGCTCATTTGTTTGATTGTCCTTTGGGGTCTTTTCCTATGAAATACTTAGGTGTTCCTTTACATTTTGACAAACTCAAGAGAGAAGACCTGCAACCTTTAGTAGATAAAATGTTAGATAGAATAGGTGGTTGGAGAGGGAAATTACTGTCTCAAGCAGCTAGAGCTACTCTTGTCCAAACTTGTTTAGCAAGCATTCCTATTTATCTACTGTCTTTCATTAAATTTCCCAAGTGGGCTATTAAGATTCTGAATTCACACTTAGCTAATTGCTTATGGAATGATAGTGAGGACAAACATAGGATTCATCTAGTTAATTGGGAGGCATTATCGGTTAGAAAAGATTTTGGTGGTTTAGGCATCCCTAACCTAAGAGACCTGAATGTTTGTCTTCTAGCTTCTTGGATCAAGAGATATAATGTAGATAAGGATAGGATGTGGAAACAGTTACTAGACTTTAAGTATAGGACTGACAAAGCTAATGTCTTTGATAGTGTCACAACAGGTGCCTCACAATTTTTCAAAGGTATAATGTGGGCTGCAATGGCAGCCAAGGTAGGATATAGATGGAAAGTTGGGAATGGCAAGAAGGTTAAGTTCTGGGAGGATAATTGGTTAGGTTCTTCTAGCTTGCTAGTGCAATTTTGGGATCTATACTCTATAGTTCAGGAGAAAATTGGGACAATTGCTGAGCTGTGGGATGGATATGAGCTTAGATGTACATTTAGAAGATGTGTAGATCAGAGACTGTTGAGAATGTGGGAGGAGGTAGTACAGTTGGCTTCTACCATCACCCTCACTAAGGAAGAGGATTCACTTATTTGGCAATTCAATACTAATGGGGTTTATTCCTCTCAGTCTTTGTATAGGATAGTTATTTTCAGAGGAGTTTCACCCCCTGTTTGTGTCCCTGTAGTTTGGCAGATCATAGTGCCTCCTAGAGTCCACTTTTTTCTTTGGCTGTTGTCTAAAAATAAGAACCTAACCAGGGATAATGTGAATATTAGGAAAAAGTTGAATGATTTGACATGTTTGTTCTGTAATGAGACAGAAACATGTCAACTTCTTTTCTTTGAATGTGTGGTAGCAAAACAACTTTGGTTGTGTATCTCTGATGTGTTAGATAGAAGAGTAGGAGATGACTTTGCTTCAATTGGCCAAATGTGGCTTTCCAATAAAAGATTTCTGATCTGCAATATGTTTTGTGCTGCTGCCCTGTGGGGGCTTTGGAAACTAAGAAACTGTCTCTGTTTTCAGGGGCTTCCTTGGATGGATGTCAGGGTGCTACTGATGCAGATTGCTGCTATGCTTCACAACTGGATCATTTTGTGTCCACAGGAGAGGAAAGCAGAGTACTCGACAAAGCTGGCCAAGCTGAAGGAGTTGGCGTCAAGACCAGCAGAGATCGCCTGGTGAATGAAGTGCAGGATGAATGGGATCGATTCATGTACAAGATGTGTTGGAGCAAAGACATCACAAATCTTCCGGAGGAGGTCAAGGCCAAGCTGCAACCTGTGGAGGACAAGGCTAGCGGCGCTGGAATGGCATGGATGGACTGCTCTAGAGGTGGATGGCTTAATCGGGAGTAAAAGCTGGAGATCGGCCAGTTTCAGAAGGTGTTGAAAAGAAGAAGGTTGCTGTTGTCAGAGGGTGAAGATGTCAGGTTTTCTGTAGCGTCGACTAGGTGAAAAGTTACTAGTAGTCTGGCTTCGTTTAGATTCTTATCAGGTTGGTTGAGTGATGTTAGCTGTTGGCTTTTGAGCTTGAGAGCCGGGTGGATCCCACCTAAGAACCGTAAACGCTTAAAACTGATTGTCTTTGCAATGCAATGGCAGGGGCGGTGCCCTAGAATTCAAAAAAAATGACAAGTATAGATATGTCAGACTTGTGTAAATATTTAATACAAAGTAGCTAACATCTCTTATGATTTTACTAGTTTATTTAAAGGAGAACTTTAAGTAGTTTCCTTGGGACCACGTGTCAACCATGCATGTGTCATTTGTATTTTTTTTTTTTGAGCATCATGAGAGCCCTATATATAAATCTGGCCCGGCCCCGAAAATTCGATACTGCCAAGCCCAACCAACGAACTGGGAGTGCTCAGAACTCACATTTCAGCCCGGCCTACAAAAAGCCCGGCCCCCGGTTTTGCCACTTGGACACTGAATCCTGAAAAAGCCACCGCACAGGCTTGGTGTGTTCCAAAGATGGGCCCAGATAGATCGATCTCGTCGCCATCTCCAGTTTCATGTTTCTAAAAAAACTCCTCCAGTTCATGAAAAGGAGTGTCCAACCCGATTACAACAATGGTTCTCTTTGCGACTTTGCAATGCGTGGAAAATAATGCGTCAATCTCAACTGTTACTAACTTATTAGAGATTTTTTACAATAATTGCGAAAATATTCAACGGCTCACGTCGACCGATCCGACAGCTAGAAAGGGTGGAGGAAACGAGAGGAAATTCTAGAGAGGAAACGAGAGGAAATTCTGATGTGTATGACCGGTGGGCCATATGAGTCAAATTTCCTCCTATGTGTGCCAAATTTCTTCCCATTTCCTCTAAAACCCATATAATTATGACTCAAAACAAAGGCGTGGTAATTCCGTTTCTGTATTTCTTTTTTCTAATCAAGGTTAGTATGGTAATTTGATATTTGTCAAATGAATAATTGTAGTATTATAGTTGGGTAATTTTTAGAGATGTGTTCACGCAAACTAAAAAACGTCATTCTAGGGTTCCGCCGCCGCATCGACCACGGCGGCGCAAGGCCCCTGCTCCGGCGGCGTGAGGCCACGGCCACGGCGGCGAGAGGCCACGGCCCCGGCGACGCAATGCCCCTGCTCCGAGGGCGCGAGGCCGCGACCCCGGCAGCACGTGGCTCCTGCTCCGGCGGCGCGAGGCCACGGCCACGGCGGCACCAGGCCCCTGATCCGGCGGCGCGAGGCCACGACCATGGCGGCGCGATGCCCTGCTCCGGCGCCACTGGACCACGGCTCCGGCGACCCCTGCTCCACACGCCGATGACGCGGCTTTCGTCGTCGCGCTGGCGGCGTCCGGCGTCCTGGCCGCGGCAGCGCTTGTGTCGACCTCAACGGCGGCGAAGACAAGCAGCCGCTGCTGGACAGGGAAAGGGAACCCTCAACGGTTCGGGTCGGCGCCGTGTAACCGTGTTCGTCGTCCCGCTGGCTGCGTCTGGCGTCCTGGCCTCGTTCTACGCCGTGTTGCTCATCGTCTTCGGCCTGGCCACGCTGCAGGTGTTCGCGATGATGCCGAGGCCCGACAAGAAGAACAAGTACATGCTCTACTGGAACGCAAGCAAGCCATGTCGTTTGTGTACGCAAGCAAGCCAAACTAGTGTCTGTTCTAGATTCTGGTTGCTTTACGATTTTCTCTGTTCATCAATCTGGACCTGATCATGATATCTGGAGTGAAGGTCACCATTAGAGATCTTTGCCATGCCGTGTACTCCACTTACATTTTCACGAGTTGTCGGATCGGTGGATGATAGACCCAACATGACAGGAAGTGAACCGATCACTGTCATGTTGTCCATGTGCACTATTAGGCCAATAATAATTTGAACCTATCACTCTAACCAAGTTTGAGTCCGAGTTTGCAAAATCTTTAAATTTCAAATTACATGTTTTGCAAAAAAAATGCATATTATATGGTTTGCAAAAATAACCTGTGCCAAAGGCCCATGTGCTAGCACAGGCTAACAATGGCAACGCTGGCCCATGTGGCCTAGGCGGAAGTGTGTGCGACGATGTGTTTGGGAAGCTAAGGATGATGACTTTTTTAACAAAGCATGAGCATGAGACTTGTTAAGTATGTTCCTGAACTTCCCACAGAGGCTGAACTTTGTAAGATCATATTCCAGGTTGCAGCCAACTTGGTTTGCTAAACTCAAAGGCTCTGATTCAAGTCGTTGTCCTCACCCTCCTGTATTTTCCAGTGTCCTAAACTGAATTTAGTTTAGTTCTATCCATCTCTTGCTTCCGCTCGAGTGGCTAGCGGCGGCAGTGGCCACGCAGCCAGCGCAGTTTCGAATCCTGGATTCGACTGCGTTTCTCACCAGGACACTGTTCATAATAACAGTGATTCCCAAATAAAAATCATGTTGCCTCCCTCGCGTGATGCCACAATGGTCAGAACGACGTGCCCGTCGTCTAGGAGCTCTGAGCAGTTCCGTCGATCTCCAGAAGGACGCGATTTCCACTGTGTGTAGTTGTAGATCTGCAAGGCGTGCATAGGAGTGTTGTGTGTGGTGTGCGTGGTGTGCGTGAGGTGTGAGTGTGTACGCTGAACAGATACTACAGCTGTACCAGTAAGGTGTGGTGTGCGTGAGGACGATGTTTAGGGCATGTTGCAGTGAGGCATTTCATTTGCAAAGTATCATCTTTCTAAGGTCTTGTACAGATATATACAGAAAAAATATTTTCCAAAACTATTTTGGGTCCAATGGGCCTGGCCTAATGAAGGCAACCACCACAAGAAGCTGGTAGCGAGGGTGTGCCTGGATGTTATTATATAGACCATTGACTCTGGCACTGCCATATGTCTAAGTGAGGTGGGACTAACATTGAGAACACGTTGGCGCTTGCAGAGTGCATTCGTTGCTGGCAGCCTGCCATGCTAAGCATCCATCGGGCCAAGTGGGCTGGTGGCCCAAACGTAGGGGGGAGGAGGAGGGACGAGAAAGTAGCCCAAAACAGATTAATTGCAAATTATTGAAAAACTCTCATTTCTCTTTTTAATCTATGGTTAAAACTTGTAAGTAGTTTTTCTCTCTTGTACTAACTCCAAATATGATGATTTTTTTCTAAAATTTTCTAAAATCATGGTCTATCAAGTTATTATGTTCTTACTGCTACTATTTTTGTTATATATTCTTGTGCACATTTCAAAATTTAAACCTAAAAAATGACAATTTTAAACAACATTTTGAAACATCAAATGCTTTCAGCTAAATAAGTCATGAACATAAAATCTATAGAACTCATCAAGATGTATAACTTTTGTTTTGGTCACTTTTGCATATGACAAAGTAAAAGTAACATTATTCACAAAATTTATACATCTCTCATGTAGTTTATGGAACCCTATGAAACTACGCAAGAGATATGTAAAAATTGTGAACAACAATACTATCGCTTTGTCGAATGAACAAATGATGAAATAATAGTTGTAGATATTGAAAAGTTATCAAACTAGTTGATACAAGCAAAAAATGTCATGCACTCGTGAGCTATAGTGCCATGCAAAATGGAAAGCTTCAAAAAATTCAGCGGCTCTGAGAGGAACCAAGCCGACACTCTTAAGTATAGTTCGAGGGGCCTAGATGCTTTCACCTACCATGACAACTATTCAACTTACACTTTCACGATTTGTCGGATCAGTGGACTGATAGACCTAACATGACGGGAAGTGAACCGATCACTCTCATGTGTCGTCCACGTGTTGTCTCGTTAGAGTGTACTCGTAGTCATATCACGACAACTACTCACATGTCTTGTCCGAGTGACTTACTAGCCGCCACACGATAACCCATAAAAAATTCATGTCTTTCCATTAATTTTAAATGGTGGAACAAGAATTTATAAAATCATTTAAGCCTCGTATAGGTCTTTATTCTCTTTATCAAAAACTTAATTTATAAATAAATATTTTGTATGCAAAATAAACTTAAATTTAGTATAAAATATTCATTCCAAAAAAATTATAACAAGTTTTTCTCTCTTATACTAACTCCAAATATGATAATTATTATTTTAGAAGAACCCTAAATGTTTGGACAATCTAAGCCATTGATCTCAGATGGATGGTCAGAATTCAAGTGGTGCTCATATAAATTTTGGATGAAACCCTAGTGCACCCAGGCGGTTCTCATTGTGTTCACACTCCTTGCTGACCCTCACGGCTGGTCTATTGCTAACCATAGTGGGCTTTGTGTTCACTGTAGCCCAATTAACCCTGCTCAGCCCCTTTGGTGGAGGGTCATGAGGCCAGCAGAGCACACAGATAGTGCCTACTTTTGTCCCACCTCGTGAAGCCTAAGAAATCATAGGGACATCAAGCTCTATATAAAGGAAAGTCACTTCAAGAGGTTCAACAGCTGGCAAAAATGCTGGTATGAAAAAAATTTCTTCCACAAAAAATCGTAGAAGTTAGTATTAGTATTAGCTAATGAGCTAAATAGAAAAAATAAAAATATTTTCAAATGCACCAGCCCAATGCCGTCTTGGCCCCCTTCCTCGCTTCATCAATTAGATCACCTCTCCCGTCAGCATCAGAATTCAACATGACACTTTGCACATAAGTCATCAGAATTCAACATGACACTTCTTCGCCAATAGACCAATTTGAAGCAACTACATAGCACGAAGCATAAGACCAATTTAAGTACATACGTTCAGTTCGCTCATTCATACATATAGACAAAGTGAGGGTTTCTTAGTGAACATTCATACTGAGGAATAAAGAATATTACAGGGTTCATCTGATACACGGCATAAATAAATTTGAAACGCATAGACCACCTCCACCTGAACCTTCTAGCTTCTTTCATTCAACTCTTACAGCAAACTAACAAAAAAAACCAGAACAGCTGCCCCTACTTCCTACATCTGCTGAGGATATTGTTCTAATGAAATCAACGACTGCAAGCTACTGAACAAACGATCAAATTTTGCTAAAATGCATAAAGGCGATGCCCACTGCTATCTGGTTGTTCTTGGACTTTTGTAGCATACTTCAGCAAGACTTTTATGCAAGCTACAAAATTTGTGTACATCAGCAGAGCACTGACCTGAGGAAATAATTAGTACCCATTTGTTAAAGGCAGCTAACCAACACTATAAATACGACTGAAAACAATTATGGGGACTTGCCTGCATGTTCTGAAAACAATTGCGAGTGCAGTGTTTCAGTTTCAGCTAAGTTGAGGGCGGCATCACAAGGTCCACCTACTGAGCTTGCGGTACACACGATTGCGTAGCATAAAGGAAACCTACTAATGTAGCAGACAACTTCTCAGATGTTTAAGTTATCATTGCTTTTTACAATCTGCCTCTGTGAACAACAATTTATGACCAACACTAGCAGGCTTTAGATGAATAACACCTATCCTTTGTTAATCAATAAGATGGTACAGCTGCAACCTATATAGCTCCCAGAACTGCACATATTACCAGGAAAAGAATGAAGCATGCCGCCCGCCATTTCATTTTCAAACACTTGGTTAGGGAATCGACGAAGAATCCGCCACCTGACAAAAATCAAGAATTAGGGTCAGAATAGGATAAACAAATTGTCAGCACCAGCGCACCAATTTCTGGCGCCGTATCACATATGAACAAAAATGGTTCATATGTGATACACTTGGTTCGTGTTGTGTTTGCAACCTATACAAGTATAGGATGAATATACAGTGAACCCATTTACTAACACTTCAGCTATAATTTTAACAACCTACGGTTATACTTCAGTAAGCTACTAACGAAATGCAAAAAGATTCAGTACTTCCTAGGAAGAAACAGTTACTGATTTCAGTGGCAAAGCAAACACCCTTTTCAAGTCATGGCATAGTAGAAAATTATACTTCCTGTTCATTTCAATGGCATTTAATTGCTTATAAGCTATTCTATCCTTGGCTTGCTTGAACAGGTTGATCCAGCGCGGATGCCTCAATGCACCAACTTGGCCAAATTACCAACCAAGCTGAAATGCACATCATATTTTGACTAATCATATGTCAGGTTTCACATCTATCCTATGCATAAAAGAACATGCTCACCATCTCTATGGGAATCGGACAGTATCAATTGAACAATACTAAATATATTTTAGATCTTGAATGGTTGTAAATATATTTGCAACCAAAACCACACCATCATTACGCAACAGAGGTACATAGTACATGGAAGGATCGAGATCAATGAGGATTATCTCATTTGCATGTCCCCGGCCCCTCGCACATGAAGAATTCTCATATATGGCTTTATCACAAAGTTTCAGTAATCTCATTACATAAGC